>CP054548.1:0-278451 GCA_017301755.1 Pneumocystis wakefieldiae | reverse complement strand
AAAAGAGTTAAACTACTAAATAATCATATATTTGTTTTTAGAAAAAAAAATAATCCCAATTATTGTTGAATTTAAAGGTTTTTATCGATATTATTTTCTAATATCTTATCTTTAGTAATAGAAATGGTTTTGAAAATGTAAAATTTATTCTTTAAAGATTTTTATTCAAATTATTAACTGTAAAATTTATAAAATGGTTAAAAATAAATTTCTAAACAACTAAATATTCTTCAAAAAAATATTTTATATAAATAAAAACAAAAATATGAATTTTAAAAAATATATAATATTAATTTCTTATAAAACACTTTATTTTTCCATTTAAAAAACTTATTACAGAAATGTTATTTTTATTAAAAATAAATCGTAAAACAATAAATAATAAATATGATTCTCACAATTACTAATATTTATTTCAGATTTTAATCATCCTTTTTTAAAAAGGTAATATATAAAAAATTTTAAATTAAAAAACAAGATTAGTAGACTCAATTGATTATATCATTTTAAATTTATTAGCTTATTAAGTCCCGAAGCTTTAATTAATTTAATGAAATACAAATAAAAATATTTGTTTTTACATGAATCGACATGATTTCTACATTTCTAACATCCTGAAATATAAGAGAAATCTAGTATTAAACAACTATCCATATTCCTATCATCACCACTGTAATTGCAAAAATCATTTTATTATTATAAAGTCCTTCAATTCTTGTTCTACTACCCTCGTTCTGTTCTCTCGAGTTATCTGTTGGTTCTGCCGTTACTGTTACTGTTTCTAAAACTACGCATCCTTCAGATGTACTTGTATTCGTTGTTGATTCAGATTCTGGATTGTCTTCTGATCCCTCTTCTGGCTCCTGTTCTGGCTCGTCTTCTGACCCCTCTGGTGGCTCCTGTTCTGGCTCGTCTTCTGACCCCTCTTCTGGTTCTTCTGTCGGATTTGGTGTAGGGCAATCATTAATTGTCATTGTTGTACATGTAGAATAATGACATTTGCACTTACAACGTGTTACTGTTTCTACTTGAGTTTGTATAAAAGTAGATGTCTCTGGAAACTCAAGAGTCGTTGTTGTTACATGAGCAATTACAGTAGCAGTACCTGTATATTCCGTTATAGGTATAGTTTCAAATGATGTAATTGCTTCATATTCTGTTAAGCATGATTCTTTTTTATTATCTTCTTTTTTGGGCTCATCTTTTTTAGACTCATCCTCTTTTTTAGGTTCACCGGATGTTTCAGGTTTCTCTGATTCTTTTGTTTCATTGTTTAATTTTTTGCACTCTTCTTTCACCCTTGCACATGTACTATTTAAAATACCATCACATTTCTCTTCAAGATCTTTACATCTCTGATTCTCCTTGTCGCAATTTTCTTTTGTAAAATTAGCAATTTCTCCTTGTTCTTTTTTTGTTAGTGTGCAAATCACATCAAAATATTTCATTAGATTATGACAAAATTTTTCTTTATCAGAGCATATTCTTTTTAATCTTTCTGCTTCCTCATTATTTTTGGTAGTGTTAATAACATTACAGCAAATTGTCGTTAAATTAATACATTCATCAACAGAAAAAACACCTTTTAAAAAAATTGATAATTCTCCAATAACAGGATCTTTTGTGATATCTGTATTCTTTAGTCTCTCTCAAATTCATCAGTTTTATACCATCCTGATTTTCAGAAGATTTTTCAATGGATAATGAAGAATAAAACTTTCTAATCAGCTCAAGGGTATCTTTCTCTTTATCGGTAATTGAGTCTTCTAATTCTTTGGATGGATTATATAACAGCTCTCTGTAAAATTCTATGTATCCTTCATTTTCTGAAATAGCAGAATCCTTAATCAATTCTAGATAATGAATATTAACGAATATACAAAAAAAATGAAACTAACCAGAATCTTTTAAATTCTTTGAAAAGACATTTTTTATTAATATAAAAGTCATAAATATAAATGCTTTCATGCTCATTAAAAATTAAGAAAAAATGGACATTTTCATAAGGCCTTCTCATCCTTATATTTATCAAGAAATTAGGAAACTTGTCCGGATTCGAAGATAACGATAAGGATATTTCGATAACAAATAAATAATAAATATATAGCTTAATTCTAATCACAATTATATATCTATTGCTCAATAATAATCTTATTCATTTTATTTTCATCTTTATTTGTATTTTACTAGGATTTTTATTTAAATTTTATATAAATATTTTAAAATAACGAAATTAAAAAGGCACATACAATAAAATTTACTTATAGATTTTAATCATCATTGTCCCATTTTTATTACTCGTTATACTTCTTTATACATCAATAAATTTATTTTATTAATATATATTATATAAATCTTAGATATGAACTAGTATTTCAATTTCGCAGTCCTAACCCTAAATTAGTTACGATATATTTACAATTGATAAATGAAGTTATTATAAATCAAAAAAAACAGATGAGGTTTATATTATATAGTAAAGAGAGGTGACTAAATAGTGATAATTTTATATTTCACGAACTTGGAATCAAAAATACTAAAAATTTTTAAAATTAAAGTGAGATTTATATCTGATTTTTTGGTTGACATTGATGTCATTCAATGATGTTTATAATGTGTCAATCAAGGTGATTTCAATAATAGTTTCACCATGGATAATTATATTAATTTCCTCAATGTTTATATTTTCGCTTTATGTGTATGTGTTTTTAAACAATTTTTCCTTTTGATATTAATGTTTTTAGATTTTATTATCGTCCAAGACTTTACTATTCATATCCATCATATCCGTCATCCCCTACTATATATTTTCTACCCCCTTGGAAAAGAATTAAGGATTTTAATAGAAATCCTATACAATATCTTTTAACCGCTGTTTCTAAAACCTCTCAGTCAGGAATTATTTGGATTGACGTGGTTAAACCGTATACATGTCTTTCAATTATATTATCGTTAGAGTCATTTATGGGAAGTCAATTTTTGTCAATAGGCGAATCTTTGTTATCTTGGGATGCTGCTTTACGTCGAAATTGGTCTCATATATTTAAGGATTCAAAGGATGTAAACAATATGGATAGTTTTGGCCGCCATTCGCGTTTTTCAAAAGCAAGTAATTTTTGTTTGTCTCAAGCATTTTCTCCTTGTCGTACAAATATTGGAGGATATTATTATTCATGCATTGCATCTGAAGCACTGGTTGCTTTAAGTCAAAATACATCAGATCCTGTGGATTTGAAAGCTTTCATTGATAATATTGTTATTAGAGCATTAATTTCTATTTTTTTTGGTTCTTATGAATCTGATTATGAACATATATTACGCCTTACTTGTACTATTCATAAATCGTTGGAGAAATCTCATTCTTATGATTCTAGTGCTTTAAAAGCTAAGAATGAATTTGTAAAGGTTATTTCAAGGCTTTTAGTTAAGCGAACTAATGATCCTGAAACATATTCTAATGGTTCTGATTATGTTCAATGGTTATTAACTCACAGATCAGAAAGCGAATTGCCTATTGATTCTACAATGTTTCATGCTGGTCTATTTGATTTTTTGGACAATAATGACATTAATATGGAAAATCAAAAAAGTCAAAGTTTTTCGAAAATTTTAAAAGTAGACATACCTATTCATCTTTTAGTTTCATTGTTATCTACATGGATTATATGCACTAATACTATTTTATGGGTAATCGTTAATCAATATCGTATTTTGGAAAAAGAGGTTCCTTTTGACCCAAATCCACTCTTTCTTGTGAGACGTGCACAAAAAGATATTTTAGTTGGCAAATTTTTAGTTCCAAAAAATACATATCTTTCTGTTTGCTCTTCTGTTAGCAGTCTCAGTAGCTTTTTTATGAATAGATATGTTCCTCAGAGATTTTCTGCTAATAGTTCTGAAATTGACTTAAGATGTCAATCTTTAGATAAATTAAAAATGATTAATTCTATAAATCAAAGTCAAGGAAATATTTCACTTTTTTCTCAAAATAATGGAGACAGCATACCAGAAAGTTCTAGTTCACCTACAAATTGTTTTCAGTCACGAGAAACGACTATTTCTAATTCGGCATCTGAAAGCAATCTTTCAGTATCAAATTTAAGATATATTTCTTCTCCGCCAGAATATCATGAAAATTTTAATAAAGGGATTAAAAATAGAATATATCCTCATCAGCATTTAATTAGGCTTATTATTACTACAGTATTGAATCATGTGGCATCAGCAGTTGTTATTGAGGATAAAATTACTAATGAGAAATTGAATGTATATTATACTGCAAGACATCTATGGTTTCCTATTCCATCTCGACCTATATTTGTTTCTATATTACCACCCGCTTTTGTAACATCGAATATCAATCAAAAATATGATACTTTTTTTTCAAAGTAATATGATTATTGAAGTTAATTTATGCAATTCTATATAAAAATATTCATTTGTGAAAAAAGTGATGATAATTATACAATTGGAAATTAAAATTTGGGCTAGTTTTTACATATATTATTTTGAATACTTAGAAGTTTCTAATTATGAAATTCTCTAAAAACTAGAATCTTTACTAATAATATTTTTACACTTCATTTATAGATCAAAATTATTCTTGTTATTATAATGCATTTTTTTTGGATTTTGGCATATTTAATTTTCGAAAGTATGGATTATTTGTATATAAAATATATTATTTATTTTTATGAAGTATATTCTTTATTTCTGTAAACTATATAAAACTGTGGTTTTTTCTTGATAATATATACTGTGTATATTATAATTTGAATCTGCTTAAACATAATGCTTAATCTTTATAAATTTATTTTTTATTTTATTTTTAATAAAATTTAATTGCAATTTTATTTGATATGACATAAATATACTTATATATGATATATATATAATTGTCTATTATGATACATAAAGATTTCAAATCATTTAAGCATATAGATATATTTAGAGTTGTCGTTTTTGTTTTTAAAATACGTTGAAAATATTTAATATTACTAGAATATTTCTTAAAATATTTTTAATTTATATTTTTTTAATAAATCTTTTAAACATTTAATATATAAAAATGATTGGAATTTAAATTTTTATTTCTTTATAAATCTAGATAAATTGTTTAATAAAAATTAAAGTTTGTCTATATTACTTTAAAAAATGTTAATTTGGCTAAAGTTTATAAGTAATATCTTTTGGACACGTGATTTTAAAAGTATTAATAGTGATTTTTTTGGAAAATAGTCTTTGAACAACAGAAATATATTAGTTTTTTGTAATGTTATACAATATTATTTGTATCTTAATTATATTGAAAAAATCAAAATTCTTTGAATTAATATCATATACATAGATGAATTTTTAATATATTTAAGTTTATTAAAAATTTTATTAAATTTTGATGAAAAATGTTTAAAGTAAATTTCAAAGAATTTATATTAGATATTATATTTTGCATAAATTAGAAATTCGTTTATTTTTTGATATTCGTAAGCATATAAAGTAAATAGAATAAATTATTTATTTCATCATTTGTATTATTTAAAATTTAATATATTTTAAAAAAAATGTTTTTGTGTGATTTTTATTTTTAAAATAATTAAATATATTAATATTTAATAAATATATAAATTATTTGATTTAAATTTATTTTATCGGAATTTAAATATTACTAAAAATATTGTATATTGATATATTTTCTAGTAGTACTGCAATTGTTCTTTAAAATCATAGACATATGTATAATTATTATGTAGATCTCTTTTAATAATTATTCGTGTTAATTTTCATTTTAAAATTAGCTGGTCTTTAAAGTTCTTAAAAAATATTATAAATATTAAGACATATATGGAATTTTATATTTTGTTTTTATCAACCTAAAATATATTATATTTTTATTAATAACTTTTTTTCATTTAAATTTAAAATAATGCCTTTGGGTTTTATTTTGTTTTATAATTTTGATAAAAAAAATCAAAATCTATGGAAATAGGGTTATTTTTTAATCCTCTATGGAGATGTTTACAGGAATTCTATTATTATTATTTTATATTACATTTTTAATAATCGTTTTGGAATTTAATAAAAGTAGATAAAACATTAACATTATTTATTAAATTATATTTTCAGATATGTATATTTTCTTTAATTTGTTGTATTCTGTTTTAGATTTTTTTAAAGAAAACTAGGTTATTCATTTATTTTAAAAAAACAAAATATGTTTTGAGTATTTAGAATAGATTTATTATAGTGATTTATTTAAACTTAATATTTTAAGCATTAGTTATATTTTTTGTGAATAATTGATTATTACAGAAACATATAATTAAATTTAAATATTAATTATGATAATATATTGCGAATATTAAAATATATCTACCATCATTTTTTATGCTTAAAAATTTAAGTATTTTTATTTAAATAAATGCATTCAATATTCATTTTTTTGATTTTATCATTATTCATTAATAGACTAGTTCCAATATTTTATAATTCTTATATTTCATAAATTTGATTACATTTAACATTTTTATTCGTTTTGACCTTTACTAAATAAATATATAATCTATACAGAGAATGCAAAAGAAAATATCTTAGATTCATAAATTATATTGAACTCATTTTAGATGCTTTATATATAATTAAAATTATAAAAATTGATAATTTAATAATATTATTATATTCTTAAATAAATATTTAAGTAACTTCATTAATTTTTTTTACTCAACAATAAAAGGTTCTGTTTTTAAATGAAAAAATTCCTTTTGAATTTTGTTTTTTTCTTAAATTTTTTTATAAATTCATTTTAAAATATTATCTTTTAAATTCAAGTGATATACATTTAGATAAACTATAAAAATGACAAAAAAATATGTTTTATGTCCTATATGTGGAAAAGATGTTAATATTGACTTAATAAATACTCATTTGGATAGGGGATGTGATAGTCATGAAAAGAAATCTGTATGCTAAATATTATGTTTTATAAAGGTCATACTAAAGCTTAAAGTCCCTTTCTTTAGGTTCAATTCAGCAAAAATTATATAAAGGAAATTTTCTGGATGAGAAATCTTTTCCCTGCAATAAGAATTTTAGAAATTCCGAGGATATTTTGTCTTGTCCATCATTATCTAAAAGGAAAATGCAAAATGAAAATGAATTATCTCCCAAGGAAACTTGTTTAAAAAAAAGTAAAAATAATAGCAATTTTCAATCTTATTCTCCTCTTTCGGAAAGAGTTAGACCTCAAACACTTGATGAGTTTGTAGGCCAGGAAGATTTAATTGGAAAGTATGGTTTACTTAGGAAATTAATTGAAAATGATAAATTCCCTTCTTTTATATTATGGGGAGGCATGCAACTTTTATTTTTTTTTCAAGAATAAAAACTTATTTTTTTAGAATCTGGAGTAGGAAAAACCACATTAGCAAGAGTATTTTGAAAATATATATATATTAAGTTTAGCCGGTTTAGATAATTTCAAAAACCACAAATAATGAATTCAAGGAATTTTCTGCTACATCTAGCACTATATGTGATATCAAAAGGGCTTTTTACGATGCAAAAGAAAAATTATCTCTCACAGGACGTAAAACAATTATATTTATAGATGAGATTCAACAATTTAATAAGGTTGTATATTTTCTTTAATATTTATAATAATTAATATTAGATGCAACAAAATATCTTTTTGCCTTATGTAGAAAAGGGAGTAGTCATATTGTAAGTATTAAATATTTTTCATACAAATGTTTATTTATATAGAATTGGAGCCACTACCGAGTGAGCTATTTTTTTGAATAAATTTTTGATTTTAAATATTTAATTAGAAATCCTAGTTTCAAGATAAACAACGCTTTGCTTTCTCGATGTAGAGTATTTGTTTTACACAAACTTTCTTCCACGCATGTTTTTGAAATTTTGAAAAATGCTATATCAGTGGTTAAATTGTCTTCTGAAAATATAATTGATATCGATGATAGTGTTATAGAATATTTAGCGGATTTGTCTGATGGTGATGGTAACATTGCATTACTTTTTATTACTTAATAATATTTTAAGCTCGCATTGCATTAAACACATTAGAAATAATATTAAATCTTAAAACCAAAGAGAATGATACCATTACAAAAGAAAATGTAAGAAATATTTTGAAAAGAACTTCCTTTGTCTATGATCGTGTTGGAAGTTCTCATTATGATACTATATCTGGTATTTTAGTATGATTTATTTCTTTAAATTAACTATTATTAGCATTTCATAAAAGCATTCGCGGTTCTGATGCTAATGCAGCGTTATATTATCTTGGAAGAATGCTTCTTGGGGGTGAGGATCCTCTTTACATTGCACGTAGAATGGTATCCTCCTATGTAATTTTATTTTTCTTAGCCTTTTTTAGATTCGTATTGCTTCAGAAGATATCGGCACTGTAAGCTTTATAAACAAGGATTTACTTAATCTGAATAGAGTAGTCTGATAATAATGCTCTTATTATGGCAACATCAACTTATCAAGCTGTCCAATTTGTAGGAATGCCGGAAGCCGATATTTTTTTAGGTTATTATTATCATTATGATTATTATCATTTTAACTTTTATAAGCTCATGCTGCAATTTATTTGGCTGAAGCGAAGAAATCTGATAGAATCTATTTAGCCTTGAATAATGTTAAACGCGTTCTTAAAACAGAAGACGGCGCTTTCGCTGCTGAAATTCCATTGTAATTGTTTTAATAATTGTTTATATCTAATATTCATAGGCATATTCGGAATTGCCCTACAAAATTAATGAAAGAACTTGGATATGGACTAGGCTATAAATATAATCATCATTATAAGGATGGAAAAGTAAAACAAGAAGTATGGAAATTGTTAAATGATTTTAGTTAATTATTTTAGTATTTGCCTTCTACATTAAAAACCAGAATATTTTTAGATGTAGAAAAAGAATTGATATTAGATCCAGAATTTATAGAATAATTTAAGGTTTTTATTAAAAATATTTTATACTGAATACTCTTTTTTAATAAAATATATAACTAAGTATTTTTGTATGTACAATTTATTTTTTAACTTGTAATATCTATATACAAAGTTGTTTAAAGTTCTTAAAGATCTTTAAAAATATGTTTTTTTTATATTTTTTGTTCGATTCATTTGAAAAAATCATGTGATTAAGAGATTGTTTTTTTTTCGATAACCTTAATAAAAATATCAATAATAGATTTTAATAAAGAATTTATCAGGGTCTTTTCAAAGTTATCATTCAGATGGCTTGTCTGTTTGGCACCCTTTATGTCCTTAGAAAAGGCACTGAGGAAGAGTATGCACATTTTCCGATTACGAAAAGATTAAATACTTTTGGAAGGTAAATTTTTATTACAAAAAAGAGATGAATTAATTGTGTCTGAAGGCATTTGTCTTGCGATGTCAGATTATATGATGAGGTTATTTCTCGTCAACATGCTCGTCTTGAAATTGATGATAGTGGAAATGTAAATTTTTCGTTTCTATATTAAAAGGGCCTTATTTTTAAATTAGGCATTTTTAGAGAATTTGAGCGTGAACGGCACTTTTGTTAATAATAATGAACTAGATATTTATGAAAATAGAAAGTTTCGATTAAATACGGGTGATATTATTAGTTTTTCTGGTCATAAATTTCGATGGGAATATCCAACAAATGAAAAAAAGGATGACCAAATAGTAATACATGTAGGATAAATGAATTCTTTTTAAGAAATTGTATTGATTTGTAAAGACTCCTGGATTAAAAACTTATACTCCTATTAAATCAATAAAACAGTCATCTTTTTTTTTTGCAAATGATAAGGTATGCAATTTTGAAATTTTAGATATTATTTATAATTTCAAGAATGATTTTGATACATACTTTATGAACGATGAATCTCTGCATCCTATTCTTAAGGAAAATTTGGTTAATGAACATGAATCCATAAAAATTAAAACTCCAAAAAATAATATAGTAAAATCTGAGATATTTGATATAGTGGACTCTGGATTAACAAGTAAGGAATCTCCTCTAAAGGATGTCAAAGATTTGAAGATACCGGTTTCACCCGTACAAAATTCTTCTAAAAAACAAATTGTTTCTGATGATATATCCATTCTTTGTCCTAAAGATTTGCTTTCTAAAGATAAATCTGATATTTCTTTACCTTTTTCTGAAGAAAATATCGAGAATATAAAAAAAGAGAGTTTTGATCATGGTGATTCTATAGAAAATAAAAAATTTAGTCCTGTCAAAAATTGTATTGTTGATCAAGATTCTCGAATGTCGGATTTATCTTCTGCATCTAATATTAAAATGAATAGTATGTTATAAAATGGAAGTATAAAAGTTTTAATTATTTTTAATAGCTTCTCCTTCTATCGACAAATCTATGGATAATTTAATACTAAATAGATCTTTTGAATCTCAAACATCTAATGTGTCTTTGTATTCTTTATTAGTTGAAAAAAAAAATATGTCTTCTGAGAAAGAAAATGGTAAGATTAAAAATATTAGAACTATTAGATTACTTAAACTGTTAGATACCATAGATCTGAGTAGTTCTTTGAAAATAGAGCAAACGGAATCTGAGCAGGATAAAGAGATTTTAGTACATTCAACGGGTTCTTTGTCAAAAATTCTTCCAGAGAAGAAAATAAGTGTATCTGGTATCTGCAATAATTTTTATAATTCTCGGGGCTCTAAATTAGAAGAAAATGTGATTGTTAGTCCTCCAAAAGAGAAATCTTTTAGCATTTTTCCAGATGCTCAGCCTTCGCCGTTGAAATTTGGCTCACCCGTTCTACATTTAGTTAAAAAGTATTATGTTAATACACGCGATTTGCCTCGTCGGCTCAAAGATATTAAAACAAAACGACATGTGTACAAAAAGAGGCCAAGTTTCCCTTCTTTTGTAGCTTCTAAAGTTTTGAATAATCCAGCTCTTACAAATTTGCGGTCTAGGCATTCAATATCTGATCCTTCTCTTCCATTATCCGCTTACATTAATAAAGTGGAATTTGTGAGTGAAAAACAAGAAAAGATTAATCTACCAACAACTCCATTGGAATTTTTGGAAATTTTAAATGATTCAGAGAAAAAACTTTTAGGATGGGCACCATTATTTTCTTCAAATAATGATTTTAAAGAAAATAATTTTGAATTATTGGAAACTTCGAAATATGACATGTCTTTAAAAAATAATGCAATCTGTAATACTGCTCTCTTCAATTCTGGTAAAAAAAAAAGGAATTATGAAAATAATCCATGTTGTAACAATAAGTTTGCGATTATATGTCCGGAATTTAAGACATTTTCTCCTGGAAAATGGGTAGCTACATATAATGGCAAAAAACAAAAGCTTTATCAGTCTCCTATTTCGTCTGTTACCAAGAATATTCTAAAAAATAATTTATCGATAGCAAATGTAAGTTGTTTAAATCAATGTTTTTCTGCAAATAGTTTAAAAGACACTGATAAAATGTGTTCACCTGGAAAGTGGGTTCTTACTGCTCCTGGGAAAAAAATGAAACTGTATTGTTCTCCGAATGTTGACACGAAATCTTCAAATAAATTGATATATGATTTTAAATTAAAGTCTTCTATAAATTCTTCACAAAAAAATGATCTCTTTTTGAAGGATGGTTTAGTCGGATTTGATTCTGGAGCTAATGATTTTTATGATTCTTGTTTTGATTACACTCATAAAAAAGAAAGTTTTTGTGCTACTGATATTTCTTTTGATTCAACAATTGAGAAGAAGACTCAATCTGATGGTTTTATTTTATTAAATAGTCAAGGAGAAGATTCTTGTTGTCTAGAAAATTTACATTTTGATGAAAGTAAATCAACTAAAAATAACACAGGTTTTTTAAAGAGTGTTATAGATAACACAAGCCTCGAGAGCTCTTTGATGAACAATACAGATAATACGCGAGAATTTAGTGTAAATAATAAAGAAAATATAAATGATTCTAAAATTTCATCTATGGGACAAATTATGATGAGTTTTAATACGGAAGTTATGGATGGTGAATTGTTCAATTTCGCTAAATTATCCAGTTCTATAATTGGTTTAGAATCATTAACAGGAAATGTTCAAGAATCGATAAGTAATGAACTTAATTTTAAATCTAATGACAATTTTTCCGAGTTATCGAAATTCCCTGTTTTTAAAGAGGAACATATAGAAATAAATCAATCGATTCAGGAAGATATATCAGAATTTCAATCAAATGATGGTAAAAAATCTACACTAAATTATGATAATCAAGATACATTTACGATTGGACACTTTTTGAGTGACGATGAAAAATTTAATAATACTACTAATGAAAACATTTCTTCAATAAAATCAAATGATATCGGAAATAACAATTTTACTGATACGTATGTTTGTGATCAGCAGCCGGAAACTGCTGATTTTATGAAATTATTAAACAACTCATTGGATTTACAGAGTCGTCATATGCGTGTTAAGGAAGATAAAGATCTATCTTATAAAAATATCCATTTAATTCAAGATGATATTTCTTCTTTAACACCTGAAAAATATAAAGACATAAGTGATATTAAGAAAAGGACAAGTTTTTTGGAAGATATTGAGACAAAAGAAATATTAAATCATTCTTTTTCTGATAAAGTATCAAGTAAATTAGATATTGATTTTTTATCTATTGAAAAAAATAATACAAGCTTCGAAACAATTGAAGTTTTAGAATCAGATTCTAATATTTTTCAAGTTGATGAATGTTTTCAACCTACAGATATAAATTCATCTTTTGTTAGAATTAAATGTGATACAACTTATGAAGGAATATCACTTGAATTATTGCAGGAACAATGTGTTGAAGGTAGTTCTCAAAATTCAATAAAAGGATCCTCTGTATCTAGCATTTCTGGAAAATTTAAAGAAGACTTTATTATAAAGAAATCGTCTAAAAAAACACAGGAATCAAAACCGGTTCGTGTGTCAAGTAGAATAAGAGAAAAGGCCATTAAAGCTATTAATGATAAATCTAAACCTGAGAGTTGCGAGACGGTGATTTTTCATGAAAATGAGCATCATAATAAGTGTAGAACAACACGAAGTTCTAGAAAGACAGGCGATGAAAATAGTAATAATATAATTAGATCAACTGGACAAACGAAAACATCTAAAGGAATTAGTGGAAAGAAATTAATTAATGATTCTTTCATTCCTATTTCTAAAGAAATAAAAACGGGTTTTTCAAAAGAGTGCACGAGAATGACCAGAAGTAGATTCTTAAATGAAAAATTAGAGCAATCTAAGGCACAATCTGGTTTTAAGGATCTTTCTAATATCAAGAATTTACACCATCAAGCAATCGATTCTCGCAAAGATGATATAATTGCTGATGAAGTAATGATTAAAATGCTTACGAAACAGAATAAGAATCCAAAGAAAAGAAGTGTATCGCAAACAAATTCAAATACCGAAAAAACATCTAAACGCCGTAGTGTTTTGCCTATAAATGATAAAAATGTCAACCCTTCTTTAAAAAGAGCTGGTTTGAGAAATAGATCTAAATAATTGTTGGTATTAATAAAACCGATAATATTCTTTTTTCGAATATATTTTATTAAAGATTAGTGAAAATATAAGGTCATTGGATTGAATTAAAAATATAGAAGTTTGTTTATTGCCAAAGATTTTACGTTTAATAAGAAATGGTTTATAATGAAATTTTTAAAGCTTGAAAGTTAAAGGATACTAAAATTAAAATTAAATCAATTCTTTTCTCACAGAATTGAATGTATGATGTGGTTATTTAATAGTATTGTATTTATAAATATCGATTTATTTTAAATGTTATTATTATATAGTTTTTATGAATACTATGGATTTAATAGGATTTATTTTCGGAATTGGTATTTAAGAATATACTTTTATATTGTAATGAGACTAACTTTAACTCTATTTACGTTGTAATTATTTATTAAATTATTAAATTTTTTGTTTAAAGCTATTTTAATTTTAATTGTATGAATTAAGATTTTCCATTTATTTCTAATAACTTAATTTCACTTTGCTGTGTTAGGAATTAAAAGTATAAGAATATTTCTTACAATATTAAAGTTGCATTTGGAGGTATTATACTATAATGTATAAACTTTTTTAAAAAAAATATGTTTCTTACCCCGGATAACCTACTTGTCCGTATGCATAGTCCCCTGTAATTATAAGCTCAGCAACTTCACCAATGCTCATTTGAAGAATAGCTTCTTCAATAAACATTAATTTGTATTTAAAATGATCTTTGAAATATACCATCCCAACCACGTATTACTTGCTATATATATTTAAGAATATTAATATATAAGAATATATATATTATACTCCTGTTCCTATGATTGTAGAAAAAGGTTTACCTTTGTCATAGGAAGAGTCTATTTTTTTTCCATCTTCAAGTGTTCCTGTCTAATATTAAGAGTTATTAAGTTCTTTATAATTAAAGGGATATACATAATGTATAGAAACTCTAAAAAAGCTAAGCTTTATAAGTCTTAAGATAAGATCTTACCTATCTCCTTTAGTTGGATAGTCCCTTTTATTTCCTTCCTGCTTATTTTAAGTAAAATTTAGTGTAAGACTGCACTAACTATAATTGTCTTCTTGATAACACCCATAAGCGAAGAACAAGGCTAAACAATAATTTTATTTAGAAAATGTGTAAAAATTAATGATAATATCAATGATATATATTCTATTAAACAGCGATTCTGTTTCAAGAACACTAAATTCAATTAATTGTAAATATCTATAATCTTTTTAGAAATTTAAGAAATAACATAATAAAACAATGAACGGATATAACAATATTTAAGAATCCCAGTTAACCCATGATTTTGACATAACTCTCCATATACAAATTTCTCCACTTTTAAGGTCATTTATTTTGAAACTTGATTGAATAACTTTTTTTGAACCTCGTCCTTGCTCCCACACTTTAATTTTTCGCCTAGTTCCATCCCATTCCATAATTACAGCAGCGTGATCCGGATTTCCAACACTTGTACTGTATTTTGTATATAAACTTCCTTTATGGCCTTGAAATTTAGCATTCCGAAATGAAATAATGTCTCCTGCTTTAATTTCATCTCTTTGTTCTGTAGATGCATTTGCTCTATTTTGATAAATCAGTGCACCGTATGCTCTTATACCAGTAGATGGTAATGCATCTGGAATATTACTAATGATATCCTGTATGAAAGCAAAAGGACTGCCATCACCAACGGCTATTCCAGAATGTAAACTTGCTAAATTAGCAATTTGAGTGCCAAACTTTTCATATGCAATTTCTAGTTGGTTTTGATTTGGTTTTATTGGAGAAGGCCGATGAATTTGTTTTAAGTTAGCATTTTCTGGATTTTTTCTGTTAAATGTCACTAAAATGTGCGTTTCACTATAATCATGAAAAAGAATGCGAATTTCTTTTGTAACCATAGTATTTCCATCTTTTAAAAGATGTGAAGACTCAAAAAATTTTAGTAAAATGTCTTTTCTATTTTGAAATATGGAAGGAAGTGCATTAGGAAGTGTCCACCATAATGTGTCTTTTTCTAAATCAATATTGTGTGCAATATATTCTACTTGATTAAAAGGATCAAAGTTAATATTACGTTGATCTATAAAGTAACGAGTTCCTCTTAATTCATTTATTGACAATTGATTGTGAATATATGGTTTTTCTGGTGGACTTTGATATTCATTAGATTTTTCTTCAATTCCTAATATATCAGATGCAGGAGAAGAAAAAGAAAAACATTCTTCTGAATAATCTTGTTGAAAAGGAGAACCTGGGTATTTTGAATATCCGTATTGTAAATTAGAGGGGAATCTTTCGCTAGTTTGAGTAAATATACTATTGTTAATAATATCTTTTTTGACTTTATCATCATCGTCTGCAATATTTTGAATAACATATGGACCGGTTAAAGAAATAGGGCTTATATTATCATTAGTATTCTTCTCATATATAGTGCCACTCGATATATCATTTTTATAAACATCATTTCTTGAATTTCTGTTTTCTTCTAATTTATCTTCATTAATACAAAATTGTTTCTCTTCAAAAATATATGTATATTTCGACTTATCTTTGGAATTAGAGCATGATAGTCGACTCTTTGATGCTTGTTCTGAAACGAATTCTAATTCTGAAGATATATTACAAGTATGAGAAAGACTATTATCATATTGAGATAGAATAGGTGGAGTACATTTGGATGTCGAAGACGGTTTTGAAGTATAAAGAGGTTTTGCTGGTCTGCAAGGTGTAGATTGTTTTTGTATAGAGAGATCTATGTTATTAAATAGTTCTGGTGAATTTGTAGAATATGGGCGTTCAGGTATAGATGGCGGATCTTTTAGCGGCCTTTGTGGCAATTTTGATAGTTCGAAATTTTCTAGAGATTGTCCAGCAAGAATTGGTGATATAATTTTATTGTTTAAAATAGGAGAATTATTCTTTGAATTTTTAGAAAGAAAGATTGAAAATGGTTCCACAATTGGAGCAGGGGTATAATATAGTGCAGATTTTTCTAATACATTATTAATTAATCTAAAAAGAATTTGATTAATCACATACCTGAATCTTCATTATCATCCTTTAAAGAATTATAGTTTTCAGAAACGCTAACAGTATCATGACATTTTGGAGGCGTTGACAAATGAAGATGCGAAAGAGAGTGTTTTACTGTTTCCGAGGAATTATTTTGAGTAGTAATTTCTTTATTCGTATTTTGAATATGAGATTTAGAAAAATTATCGAGCCGATGGTTTCTATTTGATTGTTTTGTAGGCGAAGATAAAATGATTGGTACAGAAGGAACAGATGCTATCATTTGAGATTTATCTTCATTATGAGATGTCATTTTTGGCGAAGATTTAGGTCCCGTATTTGTAGTGTCTTTCTTTGATATTCCCAAAACCATATGCATATTCATACCTGCATAAGACATTTTTGCCATGCGCTCACGAATAGCAGCACGACGAGCAAGCTCATCTTCCACAGAAGAATCATTGTTTTTACTTGATATAGTTTCCGATATCTTCTTTTCATCATTCGTGAGGCTATCATCCTCATTTTTCCCCTGTTTCGGATTTCTTGGTTCATAACATGGAGTATTTTTATTCTGCCTCAAAGAATTATTAACCGAATTTGATGATATTTCGCCAGATATGTTTTTAGGTGCAATATTATGTTTTTCTGTATTTTTTTCAATAGGCTCTAATTTTTCTTCAATAATAGGTTCCAATCTCGAACTATTATTAGAGACATTTGCTTCAAATGATTCCTGATTATCAATTTTTATATTTTTAAGAGCCAAAATCCGGTCTTTAACAGATCCCAACTGGAGAGTATTTTGCTCTTGAACATTGAATAAGGCATCTCTCTGAGAACTCTCTGAATTATGTATCTCTGTCTGCCTGGTACTATTAATATATGTGTTTGATAAACACCCTTTAGGTTTTTGAATATACGAATGTCTATTCGCTGTACAGGGGCCATGGTCCTCTTTAGGGGTATTAAATGAGTCTAAAATTTCACGAAAAGACTTCCTAACACTCTTTTTTCCCTCTGATTCCTCTGAAGACAGTGTGTCCGATTTCTCTCTTTTTTCTGGTTTTGCATGCTCCTCCTTGACAGTTTTGCCTATATTTTCCGCTGTTCTAACAATCCCCTTCATATCTGCCCTGTCTTCCTCTGTTTCTTGTGACAACTGCACATAATTCTTGGGAAATAGTCCTGTACTGCGACAACCAGCTTCATCCACGTACTGCCCAAAATACCAATCAGCATCCTCTACGCCCAGAATATCAATGATCTGGCCAGCATTGAACCTCAAATCCTCTGGATATTCTGAAGAATAGTCATACAAAGCCTGGCATTGCTTGTTATTAAGCTTCATCGCTTTTTCTTTGTTTAAGCCCCTAGTCGGTCGGTCGATCTCTGACTTCAATAAATTATGGCAGAGCTCCAGATTATGTCTTTATTGCTAAGACCAGTAGATCCTCAGACACTGCGCTCTTTGGGATCAAGACTCAGGCCTCAGGACTATGAGAATGTGCTGTTGGAGCGCAATTTGGAGAAATTTTGCGGGTACCCTTTGTGCCACAACCCTCCAAGAGTAAACCCGAACCCCAAGCTAATAAGGCTAATAAAGGTCTAGGACGACAAGTCTCCCTACAGAATTTTATATAGCAAACGCAAGATTTATGATCAGAGATCGTTGTTGCGTTTTTGCTCTGCTAATTGCTTTAAAAGATCCGCTTTCTTTGCTGCACAATTAAGCTCGGAACCTCTTTGGTTAAGAAGCTCTGATGATCTCAATATCCGTCTTTTGGAGGAGCCTTTGGATTCTATGGAACCGTCTGTTGATACAGACGGTGCTAATTCGTCTGCAAATACTGTCGACCCGGATTTGAATCAAGATGGCTTATCTTTTACAAAAACATCTGCTCATCCCCATCTTCAAGAAGCTCCTTCTCATGTTCTAGAAAAGGCCCATTCTACATTTGATATTGGAATTTCTAATATATCTTTTCCTATTGTTGAAAAATTTCTCACAATGAAACCTAATGTTGTGGAAAAGTTTCCTGATTCAAAACATTACGACTATATCGAAGGCTTTGTTGCGCCTGCTGGCAAATGGCTATCCTGAGTTATAGGTTCTGGACATTTCTAATCATACTTTTAACGTATCTTTTAACATATTTCTACTTATCTATTTCTACGGCGTTATCAGAATCAAGGATTATTTTGCAGCATATGTTTTATAAGCTGTATTATTTTATTGGACTCTGTACAGGGTTTATACAAGTCTTTTTTTTAATTAAATGAACTAATTATAAGAACAGGTTTAAAGAGTTTCAAAAATTAAAAGTTATTTTCAAATTTTCAGCTGTGCTAAAATAATCAAATGTTAGTGTTTTACTAGAGGTTTATTGTTGAAATTTTTAGTGAGTAATAATATTTAATTTTTATATTTAATTAAAATTTATTTCTAATCTATAAAATTAAGAAATATTTAATATTCAGACCTAAAGGGCACATTTCAATAAGAAAAATAAATATATGAGAGATATTTCCTCCTTTAGGCGTTATTTTTTCTCTGCTGGAATCTTGCTAATCTCTAATGTTGCATTTTATTACTTTTTTAAATGGGTTATTAAAAGTCTGGATCCATTTGGAGAATATAAAGGACGTATAAAGGAGAAAAGCAATAAAATTATCCTTAGACTTCGGAAAGAATACGGTTTACTTGATAAAAAGTTAGATTTGAATGAGTATGAAAGAGTGATTATGACAGAGGTTGTTTTAAACAAAGATATCAATATAACTTTTGATAGTAAATGGTATCTCTTTATACACAAATTAATTAACCGTATATAGTGGTTTGTGGTCTTGAAGATGTAATTTCTGCCTTTAAAGAAACCATTATTTTACCTCTTCATTTTCCAGAACTTTTTGTATCTTCTAAAATCCTTCGGGGACCTTCAAAAGGCGTTCTTCTTTACGGACCTCCAGGCATCTTTAATACATAATAATATATGTATACCAATTGGTTTTAGGCTGTGGAAAGACATTAATTGTCAAGGCTTTAGCATATCATTCTAACGCAACGTTTATTAATTTACATATTTCTACTCTTACAGATAAGTGGTTTGGTGAATCAAATAAACTGGTTTCTGCTCTTTTTTCTTTGGCAAAGAAGCTTGAGCCAACAATTATTTTTATTGATGAAGTTGATTCTTTTTTGGGAAAAAGGCAGAAGATGGAACATGAAGTAATGTCTATGATTAAAGCAGAATTTATGAGGTAGGATAAGATATAATTTCATTTTGCTTATTTTGTAAATAGTATGTGGGATGGGTTTTCTACTGATGAAAACTCTAGAATTATAATTATTGGTGCAACTAACCGTCCTAATGATATTGATGAGGCAATTCTTAGAAGAATGCCAAAAAGATTTTATATTCCTCCTCCTGATGCTTCTCAACGAGAAAAAGTTTTAAAATTTGTTTGTTTTTCTTTTTTTATGGTATTTTTTAATTTTATTTAGTTTCTTTCAGATGTTAAGTTGGAAACTGGTTTTAACTTTGACTTTCTTGCTTCGAAAACACAGGGGTTTTCTGTTTCTGATATAAAAGAGCTGTGTCGAGAATCTGCAATGTTTCCTGTTCGTGAATTTATTGCATCAAACAATAGCTTGAATAAGAAAAATATTGATATGAAAGATATTAAGAATCAGATACGTGGACTAGAAATAAATGATTTTATATTATGTTTTGATTCATGCAGAAGATTTAAAAATGATTCTAGTTTTTATGACGTTGGTTTGGATTAAAGATATTTAATGTTTTTATAAAATTGTTGATATTCATAATTTTTAATATTAAATGGAATATTTTTATAAAATATTAGACAAACAAGGGATGTATACATATTGTATTGTACGCATGCATAATGGACTTATCTAAAGGAATATTCTTTCTATGAAAAGTTTTATGGCTATATTTTTATTGAATATTAAAACATCTTTTGAATTCTTTTAAGTATTGTGCTTGTTTTTAGAAGCAGCTATTCTAATTGTTTAAAAAACTCTAAAAATACGAACTTTCTGTCATTCTTAAAACTAGGCTTATTTTGAATATGCTATATATTTTACATTATTAAATAATTGATATTATTAAAAATGTTTTTCATAATACAGCTCTCTTTTCTGAAATTTCTTGTGTTGAATTAGCTGGTTACTTTTGGTAGTATCTGTAAATTTCACATAAACTTCTAGTTTTCCTTCTGGTGATATTTGTGCAAATTCAGGTGTTACGTTAACGACACCTTCGCGGATTTGTTTCATTCCATTGATAGAATTGGGTATTTCGCTTTTTCCTAGAACACGTGCAACTATTCCGCCAAAAAGAACCGTTCTATTATTTGGTTCCATAGATAATATGCGTGCTGGTAATGATCTTTTTCTTGAATTATTAGATTCTATAACGGGTGAAAGATATCCATAAGGACGATAATCTAGTCCTGAATTTGGAAGAGTTTTCCAAATTTTCTGATTATTTTCTGGAATATTTAAGAATTTTTTAATATATTTGTTTATTAAAAGATGTGTTTTTTGCATTCCCAAGGATTCAAAAAGTGGTGATTCTCTTGCCTGTCCGCCTTTAAGTAATTCTTCTTGTTTCTTTTGTTCTATAAAGTCTATAAAACATTGCTTTTTTGTTTTTAATTTTTTAATGTAATTCTTAAATTCTTTAAGAGACATTTCTGATATATTTTTATGTAAAGAGTTTTTTGAAGCACTTTTGAGTTCTGTAAAAGGTGAAATGGGTGCCATATGCATTTTTCTATATCTTTTTTTATCTTTTGAGTTATCTTCTCTTTTCTTTGTGGCATACAAATGTATTCTCATTTCCTTCCAGCGTTCAAGAAAATTGAATTCACTGCTGCCACTTTCAAAAGGTGTTTGATGTTCCAATGTATCGAGTGAATCAATAGAAATACATGAACCTTTCATCTGAGGCAAATCACGTTTAAGACCCCAGTTTCCTCTAAAATGAGAGCTGGATGGAGATCTTATGATCTGATGTGTTGGATAATATTTTTCTGCCGCTCTTTTTCCAATAGGTTGTGGAAGTGCCATCAAGAGGGATCTTCTTAGAAGTTCATAATAACATTCTGATCCCATATCCTTTATGTTTCTTTAATATTTATTTAAATTGTATTTTTTAATAAATTCGAAGTCGTCTTAACAGCTCTGTTAAGACATGCCTTTTAATAGATATTAATAACCTTTTTCTTTAGAATCAAATTAAATAAAGGCCAACATTAGAATTGTCTGAAAATAGTTTTTTGTTATTTATTTTATTAAATAAAAACATATTTTGATAAATATTTTGTTTAAAAGAGTTGATTAATTATTATATAAATTACATTATTTGATATCAATCATACAAATTTATACAAAATTATTGAGAATTGTTGAATCTAGTAGAAAATATCTTTTATCAAACTTTAAACTTGTATAAAATCTGACTTTATAATAATGTACTTGATTTTAGTTTTGGTTTTTAATAAATTAGATATTAATAAATAAAAAATATAGTAAAATTCACGTTTAATACTTGTACATTTAAAGGAAAAATCTTTGTTTTTATATACAATTTTATAATCTTATAGGACGTACGCTCAAAAACGTATTTGCCTGGATCTCTCATTTGTAGGGGTTTAAAAATATATTAAAGAACAATATTTATTATTATTTTTTTAAAATATAAACATCATTTTAAAAGATTGGTTAATATTTAGTTTTTAAAAATATTAGATATAAAAGATCTTTATATACAAAATATATAGAAAATATAAAACGACCTATTTTTATCATAATATTAGAGACAGCTTTAGCTTTAGCTTTAGCTTTATATATTTGATGATATTTGTATTTCTTTTATTTGTCTATTATTAGCGGATATTTATAAATATTTATTAAAATATCGTTCTTATTAAGTTGAAAATCTATAAATAGTTGTTTTGATAACCTTTTAAAAATGAATGAAACGTTGACTTTTCTTTATTTTTGTCTAGTAAATTGAGTTTTATAGGAATTCATGGAATTTATTAAAGAAATATTATGATGACAAAGGAAAAAAGCTTATAATTAAAGACCTTTTTGAATCAGATAAAAATAGATTTCAAAAATACTCCAAGGAGTTTTATTGTTCTTTTGATGATAATGATTATATTTTATTTGATTTTTCTAAAAATATAATTGACGACGAATCATTTAAATTGCTTGTCCAATTAGCAAAAGAAGCAAATGTAGAGGGACTTAGGGATAGGATGTTTGCTGGTGATCATATCAATTTTACAGAAAATAGGTTTTTTTAAAAAAAAACTATAATTTATGTTTAATTTATTAAAGATCTGCTTATCATGTTGCTCTTCGTAATACTTCAAAAAAAAAAATGGAAATAGATGGAAAAGATGTTTCTGATGATGTCTACTCAGTTTTAGACCGTATGAGAGAGTTTTCTGAAAAAGTCAGATCTGGTGAATGGAAGGGTTATACTGGCAAATCTATTAAAACGATAATTAATATAGGTATTGGCGGGTCTGATCTTGGTAAATCGATGCTCTTTATTATTATTTTTATAGAAAAATTGATATTTTAAAAGGACCCTCTATGGTTACTGAAGCGCTTAAACCGTATGCTTTGAGAAGCCTTCAAGTATTTTATGTTAGTAATATTGATGGGACTCATATATCAGAAGTGTTAAGGCTTTGTGACCCTGAAACAACTATGTTTTTAATAGCATCAAAAGTATTTTCTTAGTTTTTGACATAGTTATTTTCTAATGAAAGACTTTTACTACATTAGAAACGATCGTAAATGCTGAAACTGCCAAAAAATGGTTTCTGAAGACATCTAGATCTGTTAGTGTATTTTAATTACATCGGTTTTATTTAATGTAATAATAGGAAGAGCATGTTTCTAAACATTTTGTTGCATTGTCTACAAACGTAAAAGAAGTTACTGCTTTTGGTATTGATTCCAAGAATATGTTTGAATTTTTTGACTGGGTACTTATTATGTTAGATTAGTAAAATATTTATAGTAATTAGGTTGGTGGTCGATATTCAGTATGGTCTTCTATTGGGCTTTCTGTTATTTTATATATTGGTTTTGATAATTTTTGGCAGTTTCTTGAAGGGGCACATTTTATGGATAATCATTTTTTAAACACACCTATTGAAGATAATATTCCTATAATTGGAGGCCTTTTATCTCTATGGTATTCTAATTTTTTTGGAGCACAAACACATCTTGTTTGTCCTTTCGGTGCGTATTTTTCATACAATATGATTCTTCTTACATTTAAGATCAATATTTAAAAATGCTTCCAAAATATTTGCAACAACTTTCTATGGAATCTAATGGAAAGTCCATTGATCGTACCGGTAAACAAGTTCAATATTCTACTGGAGTTGTTAAGTTTTCCAAAAATAAATAATTTTATCTAATTGTTTTAGATTTTGTTTGGTGAACCTGCTACGAATTGTCAGCATTCGTTCTTCCAGTTGGTCCATCAAGGAACTATGCTTATTCCTTCTGTTTGTTTACTATTATTTTTAATATTACAGCATATTAAAATGATTAGGATTTTATTATGGCTATAGAATCTCATAACTCTATTGAGGAAAATAAACATCAATTGTTTAAGATGATCTTTATATATATATATATATTATTAACAATATTAGACTTCTTGCATCAAACTTTTTTGCTCAATCAGAAGCTCTTATGTTAGGAAAAACAACCAGCCAAGTAGAGGCAAACGAAATGAATTTGGAATTGGTTCCTCATAAAACATTTACGGGTAATAGACCAACAACATCTATATTGCTTAAAAAAGTTACACCGAGAACTCTTGGTGCTCTTATTGTTTATTACGAACATTTAACATTTACTGAAGTAATTTTTAAAAAAAATATATATAAATATTTATTTATATATAGGGAGCAATATGGAATATTAATAGTTTTGATCAATTTGGAGTAGAGTTAGGGAAAGTACTTGCTAAAAGTAGAATAATGTTTTCGAAGAATATATCTAATTTTAATTAGACATTTATCAAGAGCTTCTTAGTAACGAATATGTAACCAATCATGATGCATCTACACGAAATTTGATAAATATTTTTAAGATGAAATCTTGTCAGAATATTTAAAAAACTCATTCCATACTATTTCTTTTTTTGTATTATATTACTATTAAGAGTTTGATTATAATTTTTAAATAATATTTCTTGACATGTCTAGTAAGAATTTTGTTAAAATATTGGCAATTTTTAAATTATAATCAAGTGTTTTAGATTTTACTTTTTTTTAGTGATTTAATAATACAGAATGTATGAATTATAATATAAATTTAGATAATAGTTTAAATAAAGATTATATAATAATTTACAAGAAATTAGAACTATTGTCAAGTAATTTTTATTGATTCACTGATTTTTTTAGATTAAAACGATTACGTAAGACTTTACTATTTTGTATTTCCTTTACTTTAGAGCCAGCTATTAGCTGTGATGGAGTTCTATAGTAAATATTGGATAAAGAGCCTAAATTAAGACATAGTTCATCAAGAGTTTTCTGATCAAAATTTTGCAAAGGAAGTGTGATAGGTGGAATATTTTCCATAATAATTTTCTTGGCCGTATAATTATCTTCTAATAATAATCTCCAATACATATAGGCACGATCTCGAAGGTCTGGATTGTCAGTATCTTCTATAACTTTTTTTAATAAAGATAAAATAAAACTCTGATTATTATGCGATTGTTGAATATATAATTTTGCAGACGCTGTTAAAAGTGCAAATTGAACTTCAAGGGTTTCATCTGAAAATGTAGAAAAAAAATTATTTAAAAGTTGATGTGAATTTTCAATTATATTTGAATATTGTCCTATTATCCATATCGCTGCTGCTTTTGCTTTTGGATCATTTAAGTTGCTCAAATTACTGCATATTATTGAAATTATCGATTCATATTCATTAGGATATTTTCGAAATAAATTTTTTATCGCCAATATAGATTCCTGAATTATGTGTGGTATTTTTGTTTCAATAAGAGTTAATAAAATGTTTACACATCTTTCTGTTATTCCTTCAAATTTAATTGCCAAAATACCAATAGATTGAATAGATTTTTTAACAAAGTTTTTATCTATTTCAGCAGTATAACTGCTAGATGTTAGTTTATATCGTTAAGAAAGCAGTTCCAATACTCTTTGAGTTCTGAAATAACATTGTCTATGTTTCCTTTATTTGCTATCTTTGTAATTATTTCAAGTTTTGCTAGCTTAATGTATAATGGATCGTTGTATTTGCAGAAAAAAAGATCAACATTATTTTCAAATATGTCTGGTATTTTCTCAAGTATTATTTGTATATTTTTAAGTGTAATATATTCTATCTCATGTTCTTTTGAAAGAAGAATAACTAAAATGGATTAAATTTAACAACTAAATAGATAAAGATACCTAAAGAAGAAAATAATTTTCGAGATAAAACCTTAATAGTGTCTTCATTATGAATGTAGTTCATTAAATATAATATAATTTTTATTGTTGTGAAAATAATACATGTGTTAGAATGTTGTAAGCGAGGTGTAATTTTTTCTGCAAGGATTTCTGCATCGTTTTCTTCTTGAGGTATATAATTTATCAAAGCTTCAAGAATGTAAATTTGATTCCATCTAAAATAAGTAGAGATATAAAATCAAAACTACTATACTCTGCGCATCCATCAAGCATATTTGCTAATTTGTTTGCATATGATGTCGAAATATCTAGCTTTATAGAATCTGAATGCTCTGAAATTTGACTTAATGACAATAGGGAACTAGAAACAACCTTTAATCTTATAAGAATGGTTCAATTACAATGTCAGTTTTCTTACAATTGAATTACTGTCATGAAGTTTTTTTTTGAGTTCGTTTATGAGATTATTTTCTTCAACAATATCCTTATTTATAGAATAAAGTTTTGCAACACATATTGTTGCAGTTTTTCTGACATATGGATCGGAGTCAGACAATAATTGATATAATGGTATAATAATAGAATCTGTATATTCTTTAATATTAATATAAGACATTGTTCTTAAAGCCAGAGAACGAATTAAAGGATTTTTGTCATTAAGATCCTGTAGAAATTTAAAAAATATATAAATATTTAAGATTTCACTTTAATTAAAATAGGAAGAGCTTGTAATGCCATATTTGGTTTTAATCTGCACCTTATTAGAATATAGTTATATATAACTTGCAAAAAAACTTCGAATAATTAATCAAGAATAAAAAGCACATTTTTTTTATTTCAAGAACTGGGATATCCATACACTGAATAATATCTTGAAATAAGGACGACATATCGTTTGACATTGTCATATTTGCTATGATTTTCTTTAGTGCCACCTTTTTTCGTGTATACTTTTTATCTTTTTTCTCATCTGAGAGTTCTAACCTTAATTCTTGAACTTTTTCCTAGAATAGATCTTTAATCCCATTACTAAAGCTTATAAGAATCGCCTTACTTTAATAAAAAGCTTCTTATCACGGTTCATCTTCAACATATATATCTTCTGTCTTTAACCAATATTTACGTTAAGCTTATCTCGAGATTTATAGATTAGATAAGAGATTAAAAATGAATTAAATCATATCATAATATATGTTAATAGTTATTAATAATGTATTAAATATGAACTTTTATTTAGTTTTTTATAATATTTTTGGTTTAATTTTTTTTAGTAAAAGATTAATAAATTTTATAAAATTTCTAGTTTATCTTTTTTATATAAAATGTTGGTTTAAAGACTGTTTTATGGTTAGATAGAGCTATTTATTTATGAAATAGAATGTTGTCTTTTATTGAGTATTTTTGAATGGTGTAGATTTAAGCTTTTAAATAAGTTGATCGTATTTTAAAAAATAAGATATATCTTTTGTAATTAAAAAGATGTTTTATAAAGCATTACACATGTCTATATATTTTGATTTCTGATATTTAAAAATAATATGTTAAAATAGTCATTTTTAATATATTTTTGATAGGTTTTATGTAAAACTTGTTAAGAATTACAAGGTTTTAATTAATAAAAAAAAAGAAATGTTTTAAATAAAAGACGGTTAATTGAAATTTTGGTTATTGTGTTAAATAGGTCCATATTATGAAATAAAATATCTTTTTAGGCTGTAATATTTACTTGAATAGTAAATGTATTAATAAATTTTGTATATATTAAGATATAAAGTAATATGTTGAAAAAGATTCATGTTAGATGTTTTCCATGTATAGATTGATAATCTTTTAGTGATATGAAAATACAGAATACTCTAGATGCTATGAAAATTAGTAATGAAAATAAAGACAATGAATACATTTCTTTCGTGTTCCCAGGCGAGCCAATCGCTTCTGGTAATCGGTAGCAATCTAGATATTAGATATATTTTTGAAAAGAAATGCAATTACCCCATCCATTGCATTTTTATCAATCCAAGAGCAATTGTAACAAGTTGAATAAGCACAAATGATAATTTGGGGAGAAAAAGCGTAGAATGTGTTTTAGATGATTCTAAGTGAACAAAGACCTTGTTTATATTTGATATACTCTTTATAGGGTTCCAAAAAAGCATGAATGTCATAATTAAAGGAAATATTTGGACGCTATTCCCTGACTAAAATTATATAAGATTTTGACTATATTATTAAAAGAAATGCCATGTATGCCATTATAATAGACATGGGTAACCTTAAGAAGAAATATATTTAATTATTTTGACAAACTTTGAATTCTTACATTTTGGCTGGAGCTAAAGCTATCTCCCATGCTTTTTTTACTTTTAATGATTCTGTTTTATCTGTAGAGAGGGTATTCAAAGAAGATTTCAATGCCTTCTAAAGCTTTATAAGACGTCAATGCCTAATGAATTGTGATGATAATACTGTTTGAATTCCATCGTCTGAGATATAGCCTGGAGGATCTGCAAATTTTCGTTCGCTTACTAAAGTCCCTCTATAAAAGGGTTAATATTGAGTTAATGCTAAAATAACGTACCTCTTCTTTGCGTACATAAGCTCTTCAACCCACTCAGTATTTATATCGGTTTCCATACTGTAGATTTTAGAGGACGACCGATATCGGACGAATAAAAGCTTAAGATGCCAAGGAGACCTAATGATACAACACGAGCAGAGCCTGTGCGCGCTCAACAGAATTCTACTAGTATTCCTTCATATTTCCCTCGGTTTCCACGTAAATCTTATATGGGAAGGTATGGGACATCATTGACTATGACAAAAACTTCTATAGTGGATTTGGATGAATCTGAAGCAAATGAAGTATTTAAGGACCCTTCCTGCACTTCGAATGGAGACTCTTCTATATCTTCAAATGAACTTTCTATAGTATTGGACGATCATAGTGATAAATTTGTAGATATGAGTATAAATGGGTCAGAAACAAGCATACAAAATTTATCAGATGAAAAGTCATCAGATTCTACAGATTCATTTGAGAAACAGACGCATACACCTTGCGATGCTAAACGAGTTGATGCTCTTTCATCTACGCAGCAAACTGATTGGAAAAAAGATGTTGCTTTCTCGACAACTAAAGATATTAATATTGAAGTTGATAAGGAAAAGGATATATCTAGTGAAAAAGACGAAATTTTATCTTTGGAACAGGAATTAAGTGATTAATTATCATTTCTCTGTATTAGATATATATTAAGACAGATATAGAAGAGAAACATGTGGATCATAATCAATTGTATGACAACAAGGGAGATACTAGCAATAAAGAAACATCGCAAGTTTCAATTGATGAATCTTATTGTATACCAAAAAATGAAGAAACTGTACAAGAAGAGTCTTGCTGTCATGTATCTTTAGAAGTACCTGCAGATGATAGCTCTTCTGATGTTCAAGCTTCTCAGAAAGATCCTCCATCATTAGCTGAGGAATCTTATATTTCGCTCTCAGTATATCCTAAAGAAGATAAATTTTCTCCACCATCACTTCCTGATGATTTTTCTGAACAAGAAAGAGCTTATGCTATGCTAACAATCAAAGAATGGGAAGATAAAGGCTTAGAAATATCGAAAAGATGCTTCCAATTAATTGAAAAGGTTATTTTACTGCGGAAGTTTTACCTTTCAGTTGCTTTATGATATAATTGATAAAATTAGGAAGAAAGAGGAGCTTCTATTTGAAGTGCAAAATATGATTGATGTACATGCTGAAAAACTTGTTCAACGAGAAGAAAGTTTGCGTTTACGAGCATTAGATGTTAAAAAACGTGGAAGGGAACTATTGGATGAAGTAGGTGCATATTGAATTAAAAAATATAAATGATGATAGGTTTGATGCTTTATATAATTGGCTACTTGATTATTTGAAATATAAATAATGGAATTTCAAAATGTAAAAAGACAACATGTTTATATAAATAATTTTTGCATATATTTTTTCCTTTATGTTTAAATTTAAGAACGTCTTTGGTTTCTAAATGTTTGCTGTTCAACTGCACCTGCAAGTGATGTATTTACAGTGACCGCAACGGAATCATAGCCTATTGCCTTTAACATATTCTTTATAAAGTAAGAAGCAGTTCAAAAGATTAATTATAAAATGTTACCTTAGTGTCAATATCTACTTCAAGTGCTGAAACATTTGTATTAAGAGCAGATATCTCCGGAACGTATTGATCTTTTCTTTCTCTTTCCTCTTCCTGAAGTTTAAAACTAATCCCACAGACGGGTCCCTTTTGTATTCTTTTCATCAAATGTGTTGTATATCCCGCAATTTTATTTCTTAATTTTTTCGAAGTTATGATAGCTACTTCATCACAAACTTTCTTATTTGTATGAAAATCATAAGTTAACCGGGGATAATACTAAAGCCATTAAAACTTTAATCCAAAATTCCCAACTCTACTTTTTCAATAATTATTCGTGAAGCACGTTTAACAGTTTTAGTTCTAACACGACCCTATAAAAAAATAAATACTTGTTCAAATAAGACCTAATAAAGCTTAAAAAAACTATAACCAAACGCAAGGAACTCTTAAGCAATCTATTTAGATTCAATAAGAAGATAATTGTCTTGAAATTTAACATTTTCATATCAAGATCTTTTCTTTAATGTAAAATAGTTGATAGTTTTTTTAATTCTATATTAAGGAGTTCTTACCATATTATCTCTGAATCCTTATGCGTATTACGTTAATATCGCTTAAATATAGCTTGTTCTTTATCTTTTTAATAAGCAGAACCTTAATAGTCTTTAAGATGAGGTTATAAGGTGGTTCCTATCGTATGAGGGTTTCCGATAAAAGCCGTCCAGCGTAAATTTAAAGGACATAAAAATACTAACGCTTATGCAATTATTTTATAAATCATAACCTTTTGTTGTTTAGAAATGCCTCTTTTTATTAAATCAAATCTCTTTTTTCTCTAATGATTTATAAAAATGAAAAAAAATATATTCATATGATTAGAAATTTTTAAAATGCTATTAAAATGCCTTTAAATGGTGCTTAATTAATAGGATTTTCTATTGATGGGTTTTCTATTTAAATATTTAACATTTAAGAAATTGCAAAAGGCTCTGATATTAACGCTTTGGATATTATGTATAAATACTAAATATTAATTAAATAGTATTCTTTAATAAATAAGGTTTATACATTCTTAACTGTTTCTACGCCGTGTAGTTCGTAAGCTAGCCATAGCTCACATCTACGACAGGTATACATCCAGCGTTTTTCATACCCATTTTTTCTGTAAAAAATTATATTATAAATGTATATAAAGATTTTTTAATGATAGTTATTTACCTTTCTAATATTAATGGCTCTGGTTGTTTTGTAAATGTTATTCTAAAAGTATGTTTTGTTTTATCAATTATTAAAGCATTATCATATTGTCTTTTTGGAAGATTTTTAAGATCAGTAGAAATAGACAAAGAATATTCACCACATATGCAAAAATAGCTGTTAAAATCTTTCAGAGAAACTTCTTTCATATTAAATAAATATACATTTGAAATTATATATTAAAATATAAAATATTTATCTTTCAGATAAAGAACTTAAAAATATTATAAAAAATATACACAAGTGGTATAAGATATTAGGCTTATCAATGATATATACAAAAAAACAAATATCGTATATTTCTCTATGTAGAATCTTTATTTTTAATCCATCCTTGACTAATCATAAAATCCACAATTCTTGAAGTTTTATTTATATCAATTTTTATCAACTCACGAGCTTGTCTTTTTTTTAGTTGCCCTCCTGTTTTTATAAGTTTTCGGAAAATAATATCTTTAATAACAAGATATGGTTTTGGTAAAATGTGTAGCTGATTACAAAGTGTTTGTTCAGCAAGTGTAAGCAGATGTAGTCCTGATGCTGTCGATATATTAGAGATAGTTGGTTTTCTTAAAGGCTTGGAAATTGAATCTTTTGTCTGATTAAAAGAAATGTATTCCTCTTGAGAAATAGGTTGTGGAGGTTTCACTGTCAGGTTTTTTGTATGACGTGAAATATATCGATCAGAAGTCATTAAAGATAGTGAATTTTTCATTGTTAATTGCTGATTTAAATTAAATTTAAGTATTAAAATAATGTATTTTATTACTTTTTGAGACCTATCTCGCTCATATTTTTGACCCTGCTCCAATGTAGTAAAGCCGTTTTGTCTCCACTTTTGCAGTTCTGCAATTTTCCTTCGAATTTTTAATTCATCTATATCTTATAAAAAAAGCTTTTAGTAACTTTAAAAGGATATTTACTTAATAGCCCTTCCACAAATGCATCATAATCTCTAGAATTTTGTAATCTAGCAAAGGCTTTGGTTTTATTGATAAGTTCTCTTTCATCTTTAGTCCTTTTTTTTTCATTAGCTAAATTTTTTCTATAATCTAAAAGCCCGTGTTCAAATATGACTTTCTTTCTTTCTGTACGCTTATCTAATTTAGAATTATATATATCTAATACTGTTAATTTTAATTCTATAGCATCTTCTGCATTTTCTGAAATATCTTCGTCAAAATTTATGTCTTTGATTGTAAGTTCTGCATCATTTTCATATTCCGTTTCAAATTCAAGCCGACCTGGCATATATCCTTGTATTTCATGACAAGATGGAGTAGAAACTACCGGTTTTTGCTTTTGTGGAGGGACAAGTCTATCTGTTGCCGAAGATTTTTCAACTCTTTCTTTTCTACGTTTCTGAAATTCTTCACGATCAATATCAAAAGGCAACCGTTTCTTGTAGAAAGTTATATTTTGCCTAGAATTAATAAAAACATACTGCATATGGAAAAGAAGGACTAGATATATATATATCATGATAATGCTTTTCACATTCTTCCTTAGATCTCCCATTCCCGAGATAATCAGCGACGTCTTGCCAATTGCCAAGTCCATAGCTGTCGAGACCTTCTATAAGCATCAATTCCTCATCGGCACCCCAGTCTTTATCAAAAATTGGAAACGAAGGCTGCTCAATAACTCTGTATGAATGATCAGATTTGTGAGTGCCTATTTCAGAACCTGAAGCAAAACATGGTATACAGAGGTCAAAGTCATTACATTTTGCGCAACGAATATGTGTAATTCTAGAAATATCCAGAGCACAAACATCACAATGATACTTATTTAATGGCATGCCCTGATTCTTAATATTATTTCTTCCTTAGAAAAATTCTTGATCCTATAGAAAATCTGAATAACTTGTAAAAAGATAATTTCAAGAAATATTTTTTTCAAAGCCAGGTTTAGCAATAAATCAATTTAACCCATTCATAATACAGGCAACACCCATATAATTAATATCTTATATCTATATTTCTTAGTCATTATACTTTATTTATTCTTTATGAATATTTATGTCGTTTTTCCTTGCTATATTTTAATAAAAAAATAAAATTTAAGAGTAAGTCTTAAAATATCTTGAGCTTTAAGCTAATATTATAAGGGCTTGAATGAACTTTTAATATTATGGTTTTAATGAACTTTTAATACTACTGTCTTAATTGATTGCGCTTTTTAATAGTCCAAGCTTGGAACTTAAAATTTATAAAAAATGATAAAACGGTTCTTTTTTACAAAACATATTGCTTTAAATTTGATTCTTGCACTTTCTTCTAAGAAAAGATCTCGTTTTTTTCATAATAATATTGTGCGAAGCCATATATCTTTTAGTAAGTCGGTCATGTTAGGAATTGGATAATTAGGTTAAATTTTTCAAGATCATATAAATACGCCAGAGAACAATCCTGTATGGACAAGATTTTTAAGACTGTTTATTTTTTTGGTAAATTAATATATACCTTTAGGATATCCCATTCGAATTTACTCCTGAGAATTTGAAGCGTTCCAAGGAAATAATTAATAGATATCCTAGCGAATGGTTCTATCTTTTGATATCTATTTTCTTGGATTCATTAATTTTAGGAAAAAAGCTGCTGTTATGCCGCTTCTTGATTTAGGACAGCGTCAATTAGGTTTTACTAGTATTAGGTAAGCGTTTTTTCTTTTGATTAATTTTCCAAATATTTTAAGTGTTATGGATTATGTTGCAAAGCTTTTAAATATTCCAAAAATGCGTGTTTACGAAATAGCAACTTTTTATACAATGGTATATTATTTCGGCTTAAGTAAAAATATTCATGTTTCTAGTATAAACGTGAACCAGTAGGAACTCTAGTACAGGTCTGCACAACGACACCATGTCAGCTTTGCGGATCAGATCAAATTCTAAAAGCTGTACAAGATTATTTAGGAGTTTCGTCTGGCGGTACTACATCTGATGGCAAATTTACACTTATGGAAATGGAATGCGCAGGGGCAAGCTTTATTTTTATTTATGTTTATTTCTAATTTTTAAAGGCATGTGTCAATGCTCCTCTTTTTAGTGTCGGCGATAATTATTATGTTAGTATATATCGATTTTTTGCACATATTAATTAAGAAAAAAAGGAAGATCTTGATCCCAATAGTTGTATTGAGATTTTAAAGATGATAAGAATGGGTAAATTGCCAAAATATGGTCCACAGTCCGGTCGTAAAAGTTGTGAGCCTAAATCAGGACTTACATCTCTTACTGATGAACCGTGGACTTCGTCTACTGTCCTTCGAAAAGATGGTGCTTTATAATAAATAGTTGGTCGTGTTTTAATATTTTCTTATTTTCTTATATAATATATATTAATTTTTTTGCTTGTGACTTAAGTTTTGCACGATCTCGGGACAAATTTTGGTTTTTATAAATACATGGAAAAGAGCTTGTATTAATAAATAGATGTCTTGGAAGCTGTCAAAAAGTAAGATATTAAGGTCTATTATTATATAATATAGATATTAATAATTTTTTTTGGTAGAATTTAGGGATTCAATTCAGGGAATTTCACCTAATCGAGAATCACCAGGGCTTATGAACTCTGATAATATGATTGGGCAGAAGCCCCTACATAATGAGGAATATGCAGTTAGTCCTGGGATTCTTTCAGTAACCGTTGTGGAGGCTGTAAATTTAAGTCTTCCTCCTGGTATTTCTTTGCCGGAATTATCTTCTGCAGAAAGACATTATACAGTTAATGAGAGAAAGGGATCGCTGGACCGTTCTTTATTTTTTCCGTATCTTGTTCTTGAGTTTGATAAGAATCAAGTTTTGATTGATGCTTTGGATGGGTCGAGTACAATATGTCATCCTCGATGGGAATATAAAGTAAATTTGTAAGAGTCAAATTTATATTAGTTCAAGCTTTTTCATGTCTTTAATATTAATTTCCTAGTGATGTTTTGAAGCCTTCTCAGCTTTCTATTCAGTGTTATCTACGTTTAAGTCAAATGCAAAAAGGACATGGTTCTGGAAATCATATATATTTGGGTGGAATAAAATATATTCCTAATTTTTCCGAAATTGTAAGTTTATTCTTCTGTTTTTTTTTTGATTCTTATTCTCTTTCAAAATAGTCATTTAAGGATGAGTGGCTGTCTATGCATGGTGGAACTGGGCAAATACGGTTACAAATTTCTTACAAGACAAATAAGGTCTGATTTCTTGTTGGAATATTAGTATTATTTTTTGTAATATTTTACTAGAGCTCTCCCATTACAATAGACTCGTTTAAACTACTTAAGGTTGTAGGTAGAGGATCATTTGGGAAAGTATGTTTATTATTTAATATAATGATTTATTAATTTTTCAAAAGGTAATGCAAGTTCGAAAAATTGTAAGTTTTTTATTTTCAATTGATTTACTTTAATTCTTACTTAGGATACATCACGTATATATGCTCTTAAAACGATTAGAAAGGCGCATATTGTTTCACGATCAGAGGTGAATCATACTTTGGCCGAACGTACAGTCCTTGCTCAGATTAATAATCCTTTTATTGTTCCTTTAAAATTTTCATTTCAATCTCCTGAGAAATTATATTTGGTTTTAGCTTTTGTTAATGGCGGAGAACTCTTTTATCATCTTCAACGCGAAGGACGCTTTGATCTTGAACGTTCTAGGTTTTATGCTGCTGAATTACTTTGTGCATTGGAATGTTTACATAGTTTTAATGTGATTTATCGGTAAGAGATTATTGTTTTATATATTGAAATTTAATTATTTTTAAGTGATTTAAAACCCGAAAATATTTTATTAGATTACATAGGTCACATTGCTTTATGTGATTTTGGTTTATGCAAATTAAACATTTCTGAATCAGAAAAAACAAATAGTATTTTTATATATTTCGATGAATAGTGCTAAATTTTTCAAGCATTTTGTGGTACTCCGGAATATTTGGCACCTGAGCTTTTGTTGGGACAAGGATATACTAAGGCAGTAGATTGGTGGACATTGGGCGTTCTTTTATATGAAATGCTTACCGGACTTCCTCCATTTTACAACGAAAATACAAATGAAATGTATCGTAGAATTTTGCAAGATCCTTTGCGGTTCCCAGATGATATTGACAAGGAAGCAAGAAGTTTATTGGCAGGACTTTTGACACGTAATCCTGAAAAGAGATTGGGGAATTCGGGTGCGGCAGAAATTAAATCTCATCCCTTTTTTTCAAGTATTGATTGGAAAAAATTGTACGCAAAAAAGATACAGCCTCCTTTTAAACCGAATGTGGAAAATGTTGCTGATACGAGCAATTTTGATCAAGAGTTTACAAATGAAACTCCCATTGATTCTGTTGCTGATGATTCACATTTATCGGAAACGATTCAACGGAAGTTTCAAAATTGGAGCTATCATGGATCAAACGTGATTGAAAGCTGTAATAATAATGTGATTTGTGAGGGTTTAGAAAGTGTAGTGGAGTAAATATTGACTAAATATCTAAAGCAAGCTCTAGTAAGGAAATGGTGAATTTAACTTGTTGATTTGGACTGTTAATTGATATGTATTCATCAGGTTTTACTTATTTCATTTTTTTTTATTTATTTATTTTGTCGTTTTTTATTCTTGTAAGTGTTTTAGATATTTTTTGGGCTATTATACGAATTATATCCATAAATTCTTTTCCCATAATTCTTTATTGTATTTATCTGTTAATTCTTCATCATTACCATATTTTTTTTGCCATTCAACAAAGCCTCCTCGAAGGACATATACTTTCTAGATAATAGTAAGGTTTTTCATAGAAATAATAATGATATACTGGAAAAATATGTTTTTCTTGTATTTCTTTTATATTATGTATTTTTTGTCGTTCCTTTAAGAATAATCTTGCACCTGAGGGTCCTCTATATTTTATAAATATTATTGTTTATTTTATAAAAATAAAACCTCTGTTGAGAAAAAGAGCAGTAAAATATGATTTCTTTTGCATCTTTTGTTTCTTCAATAAGATTTAAAATATGCGATGATAGTTCATATGAAGGAATATGTAATGCACCTTTAATATGTCCACCAATAAAATCATCATCTCTTACATCTACAATAATTATATCGTTTTCTTTATTTCTTTTATTTTTAAGTTTTAAGCAAAGGTCTTGAGGTTCAATATATGTAAAGTCTATCATCTGGATTTTTTGTTGCTATAGCAATAAATTTGTTTTTGTTTTCGTGAGATGAATACTTCTTAAAAAATGGTAAGAAATTAAAAGCATTTGAATAGTTGTTAACTTTTAAAGGATTCATCAAACGTTTCTTATAAGGAGGCATTTTCATTGTTTGATAAGCATGGAAAAGGTGTTGTTCCGAAAGAATGTATTGGGGATTTGTTAAGGGCAGTTGGTCAGAACCCCACGTTATTAGAAGTTTCAGAGATAGAAGAATCTATTTTGGATGAAGGCACTTTTTTTTTCTTTGTTTTTCTCATATAAATTTGTTGATAGTTACTTTTGATACTTTTCTTCGTATTTTGAATAGGCCAAATGGATTTCGTACAGTAAGCGATCATGCTGACTTTATTCGTGGATTCCAAGTATTTGATAAAGATTCTACGGGACTTATAGGTGTTGGGGAGCTTAAATATAGTACGAATGGTATTTTTTATCTTTGGATTTTTTTAATTTAACTAGTATTGACGAATCTTGGTGAGAAGTTGTCAGATGATGAGGTCAATGAGTTGTTAAAGGATGTTAATACTAAGGATGGTGTTGTAAATTATGGGGGTGAGTCCTATTAATAATTTGCGTTTATAATTAAATTTGCTGTAGAATTCGTTAGAATGATTTTGTCTAATTAATATTGATTTGTGATTAAACATTAATGTTTTTTTTCGACAATATATATTTTTTAAGGGATGTATATAGATTCTTGTGTTGAATAGTTTCTTCTGGATTCTATGTTATTGTTAATGTTTATTCATGATTTAAATTAAAAATTGCTTTAACTATATTGTCTTTTGATTATTAAATTTCTTCAATAGGAATGTGTGAATCTCCAATTAGAAAGTTTGATGCTTTTTCAAGAATGAATACATATAATATTTGGAGGTTTGAGATACAAAAAGCAGAAACATTAGTGCCTATCTCAAGCCAGCTTCCTTCATCTTTGACAAGATAAAAAAAATTTAATGTTAAAATATCTGATATACATAAGACTATTATAAATAATGTTGATGGATGATTTCTTAATTTTTGGTTAAGAATTTCTAAGTTAGCTGATAGAATTATATAAGGAATCATGAGTTTAAATAGCAAAAGTGCTGCTTGAGAAAATGGATTAAATATAGGGATTAATCTATAAACCGAATCTAATGTAAAAGACGATATAGATGCAAAGTTTCCTGTTCCAAAAAATGCTTCTTGTATAAAAAAAAGATAAAATAACCCTGTCCTTAGATTTTCATGAAATAGAAGTTCTTGATTCTTTTCCAATTCCTTATTTCTGCTGCGAGGTGCAATTTTCAGTCTAATTTTATACTCAATCTGAACCCATAGTACCAAAGTGATAAAAAAACATATATAGAAAATATTTTCATATGAAACAGAGAGAATAACAAAAGAAGGTGAGAACATCAAGAAAATTATAAGAAGATTATGGATATAATAGTTTTTTTTCTTCATTAGTGATATAAATGGAATCATTAAAGAAAAGACTTTAGTTAGTAAGATATTAAATAAAATTTATGTAGGATTTTTATACCTAAAACCAGCCATCCAACCACCTGATTTCCAAATGGTAGACCTTTTTTAGCTCGTAATGATAGTACGCTTGAATATGTTACTACGATTGAAAGGATAAGCAATCCTAGCTATAAAATGGCATTAATATAATTTGATATATATATTTAATGTATACATACCTGAATACTGATGATATTTTGAGGCATTTTAGTTGTAGTTTTATTTTTTTTTAATAATAAGTCTCCAAAAATCAAATATATAGTCCCAAATAGAAACATAACAAAACCTCCAATTAAACTAAAATAATTAAGGTCTACCTTTTTAAAAAAATGAATACATTAAAGATAATCTTTCTTTTTTTACTGTATCAAGCAAAGTAAACGTACTGGTTATAAAAGAATTTAGCATCCATAAAGAAATTAATATTTTGTTATCTCGTATAAATTTAATTCCATGAGTCAAAGGCCAAAATGAAATCAATATGAAGTATGCTGTAAAAATCATCCTTTGATAATATCCAATAACCTGATGTTGTTAATATTGTAAAATTATATAATATTACTCCTACTATAGTTTCCAAAAGGATGATATATAGTATTAATTTCATAAAAAATATCGTATTTTTGTATGGCCTTTTTATATTTTTGAAAAATATATAACATTTGTAAATATTTTTTCTGTTAGTAATAATATGTTCCCAAAAAAAAATAGGAAATATGATATATGCATAATAAAATAATGGTGATTTTTCTATGTATAGTATAGAAAATAGACCAATTAAAATAAATGAAAAAAATAAAGACGAAAAGATAGTTCTTTTAGGTTGATATGTATCATTTGGAATATAGATATTGACGAGTTGAATAAACATAAATGCTATCCATCCAAGATATCCTGATGTAATAATTGAGAGTAAAAATAGAGAATCGTATCTAAAAAATAATGAAATTAGCGGTCAATTTTAAATTTAACATACGTTTGTAGATACTGTAAGCCTTCTAAACATATTTTTATCATTTCTTCGCAAAATTTGATTGCTTCATTGTATTTATGGTCATTAATAAGAGTTTCGATATGATTTTTATAAGTATCTAAATTATGTGTTTTGTTATTCAAGTGTTTAAATGGTTTAAATGCGATTTTTGTCAAGGATTTATATTCTAAAACTTTATTAAATATAAATTTGTAGAATTTTTTGATTTTACCATGTTTTATTTTATATTGCTCTGCTACTTCTAGTGCGTTAGTAAAAGCTGCTTGAGATTTAATATCAAGAGAGCATGATAAATAGTCTAAAGGTAGTTGACCAACAGAGTTCATAGGAAAATTTAGCCCAATAAGATAAGCCTGATTATTTTATTGTGATTTCTATGAAACTAAATAAATACCATAAGTGGTGCAATGTCTGCTTGAAGAACATCTATACGTTTAACAGAGCTAATAACCCAATTTTTAGAAAATTCATCATGGCCTGAAATATTTAGTTTATCCGGAGGATTTATTCCTGAGCCCCAGGCAATTAAAGGAGTGCGAGTATTATCTGGATGGCCATCTCCATGTGTTCCTAAATCACTCATCCCATGATCAGAAGTAAATATCCATGCCGTTTTTCCGTCATTGTAATAATTCTCTATATATTCTACAATTCTTTTGACTCCAGAGTCTACTACTTTTATATTATTTAGGTATTCTTCTGAATATGGACGATATGAATGTCCAGCGGTATCTAGTCCAAGTAAATGAAGAAAAAAAACTATTTTATCTTGTGATAATGCATCTTTTATAGATGAATTTGAAGTAGAATTTTCAAATAATTCTATTACTTTATCAAAAACCCATGTATCTAAAATAGTAGAATCTTTAATCATTGTAAGTATAGATACATGTTGTAAGTAATAAAATACCTTTAGAAAAATCTTCCATATCTTTTTCATACATAAATGTTTCGACTTTTGAAACATTAGATGTGCCGTGCGTAAATATAGGTAAAATATCTGGTGAACCAAAGGACCATGTATGTTGGGATTGATTAAAAACGGAATCAAAATCAACAGGATTTTCTTTCCAGCCTATGTGAAGTATATCAGAATCTTCATAAAAGCATGCTTATTTTTGATACCTTTAGTAATTGCGCTTATATCTTCATAGAAACCAGCTATAATAGCGATATGACCAGGCCTAGATTCTGTTGGGACACGAGTATGAGATATTCCAAAACAACCTTTATTAAGTACAATTGATTGTAAAAATGGTGCGTATGTTTCATATATATTTGTTTTCGGATTTAAATATGATTCAAATAATTTATCTGCTCTTAAACCATCTCCTATGTAATATTAAAGATGAAAATTACGAATAACCTAACAAACCAACTATAAGAAAAAGTCGTTTTGCTGGAATATGATTTTCAACTTTGAATTGCTGCATCCCATGGACTAATGGTGATTTAAAGTAAATATCAAAGACAGATCGAAGATAAATAACATGAAATAAGATTCCTATAATTAATATACTCCTTTTGGAAAATTGAGGCATAATAGTTTATATTTTTGAATTTTATATGAATTTAATATTTTTTTAAGACTAAAAATATTTTATTATTAATGCTTTTAAATAAAAATTTATACTTAAGAAGTTCTAAGATGACTTTTATTGTAAGTTTTTAGATTGGATTTATGAATATACCTGTATGAAAGATGGATGTGAATTTTATAGAATAGATATTTAATAACGAAAATTATAGTAAAAATTTATTTTCAAGCGTTAATAATATATAAATAAATAATGGTATTCAAAAAAATATAAAATGCTGCTATATACTACTGTAAAGCATAGTTTTATGTTTATTTGCGTAATATTTCTAATATTTGTAAAATTCTTACGTATAGTTAACTAAAACTTTTGATTCATTGGATATTTATAAAAACAAATAAATATTTTTTAATATTCATACGTTTAATTTTTGTATAGTACTTTTTACTTGAATTTGTTATAATTTTTTATAAACTCCTATATAAATTTTGATAAATTTATTACGCATTTTAATAATTAGTTGTAAATACTATTGGTTTGTATTTTATTTCATTTTTGGTTTATTTTTCTCTGGAATTCTATTATTTTTATATATTTTTATTGTTTTTTATTTAGGATCTAAAATTCGTTTTATTGATTTATTATAATTTATAATAATTTCTTATATTTTCGTAATATTGTTTAATAAAGGGCTTTTGTAGACTATAATTATTATTATTTATTGTATTTAATATTTCTATTTTTAATTATAAACTTCTAAATTTAGGTAAAAACGTTATTTTAATATAAGATGAAAATTATTTGATAGATTTAATGTTATATGTTTTTATTTAATTTTTTATCACTTAATAAGTAGAAAATATTTTTTGAGAAATGCTAAGTAGAAATTTTAAATTTCAGTTAAGATTGTTTATCACCATCTTTGTGTAGAGATTAAGTTATACAAAAAAATCAATATTTTTCAATTATTATAAACAAATGATATTCTTGGATATTTTATAGAATCTATATGTTAGTAATAAGATATATTAGTTAGATAAATGCTTTTATAGTGTTTTATTATGTTTTTCGGAATTTGAGGATGTATGTTTAATAATGGCCGTTTTTTTAATCTAAAAATGTTTATGTAATTTGATACATCATTTTAATATTAAAAATTCGAAAATCTTTAGAAAAAAAGATGAAATTTGTTTTTAGAGTTGTTAAATATGATATCTTGATATTTCATGGTGTTTTTAAATATATTATTGTATTATTTGGAAATATAATCGTTTTTAAAGCCTATATTCCTTTACGTTTCATTTCTTTGACAATTGATACTAGACGACATATACTAGCTCTGAAACGTTTTCTATGGCGTTCGCTGCGTAAACGGTTTCTTTTTTTCGTAGGTTTCTCATAAAACCTGCCCATTTTTTCATCATGCCGTACATTGTTTTGTTTCAGAAGAATATCTAAAGATCTCCACGAAGAAGCAATATCTTTATTTCTTACTTCTCGAGACGCTGCACGATCATGAACAAGCGATTTCTGATATTTATTTTGTAATCTATGATTATTTTTTAAAGAATTAAGAGGCCTAAAGACAGCTGGTGATTGTCTGGATGTATTTTTTAATGATGAAATAGGCTCAATGGTTTTTGAATTGTGATTCTTATAAAATGATTCATTTACTTCTTTCTCTGGAAACGATATACTTTTATCTTCTGTTTCTTTGTTGCATTTAAATGTAATTGTAGATAGATGCCTTGTTGTTTTTCCTTGATATTTTTCTATTAAGATATTTGTTTTCCATAATATAAACTTTTCTTGTAGAAAATTTGAAACTTTGTAAGTTAAAAGATTTTGATAAAAGTGATTGATAATCTTCATGTTCCATTGGTTTTATAGAAAAATATTATACCCTTAAATTATATTTTTTTGTTTTTATAGATTTTTTTTAAAGGGAAATCGAATTAAGGTCTTGATTTATGATTTTGAAAAATCTCTAAAAAATATTGTATTGACGGCAATTAAGAAGTTCTGCGAGGATACTAAGCGTTATATTTACTAAATTATGTATTGTCCACCTCAAGGACCTTATGGGACACGTAAATTTTATTATTATACAGATGAATCGCAAATGTAATTATGATTTTTAGAACCTCTCTATGGATATCAAGGATATCAGGGTTATCAGCAGAATTTGCAAGCTCCACCTGGTTATGCTCCTAATGCAATACCTCCTCAGCCTGTAGGACATGGGCCTCAAACAAACATGCCGATATTAGACTTTAATGCACCGGTTATTCATTTTGGGCCAAATGCTAATCAAATGAAGCTTCAGGCTGCTGTGATAACATCTGCTCCTGTTCTTGTACAGAGAACTGCTGCTGTTCGTGATACGCCTAATCTTCTACAGCCACCTACTGTAGAACAACAACTTAGAACTTTATTTATTTGTTCTATTCCTGATTATTTGGATGACTATTGGATTGATAAAATATTAAAAGTATTTTTTTTTGAGAAAAAAGATTAAAATTAATGTTTTTGAGTCTGTTGCAAAGTTGAAAGAATGGAAAAGAGCTAGTAATGCGACTGGCTCTCTTCGGAATTTTGGATTTGCAGAATATGATGATCCTGAACATGTACAGAGAGCCATTATAACTTTAGAAAATCTTGTGATTCCTCCCCTTAAAGGAGATGGAGAAGGTTCTAAAATTACGGTAATTATATTATTTTTTCAACATATTGTCTGTTAATTTGCAAGGTGGTAGTTGATCAAAAAACTCGTGAATATTTAGATGAATGGAATGAAAAAAGGGAAAATAAGAACCCAGTATATATATTTTTTGATAGGTTGTTGGTATTAATTTATTTTAGCAACGAGACCGAAGTCTTATTATGCAAGCTAAGAGTAATCTTACTAAAGTTCTTGAAGATTTCAAAGATCCTAGTAAACGCATTCCAAAGAAAACATCTTCTGAAGATAATTTCAAGGATTCGCAAGCTTCTGAAAGTAAAGATGTTTTTAAGGCGTCTGATGTAATACATAATGTAGATGATGAACTAGAAGATATACCTTTGGAGCATCGTGAGGCTGTTGCTCGTGAAATATCTTCCTTTAGAAAAAGATCTCAAAAAAGGGATCATGAGAAGGTAAAGAGGGAGGAGGAGACGGAAAGAAGAAGATTAGAGCTTGAAAGAATGTCTGGATCGTTTGTTTCCTCTAAATTTGTTTCTCAAGTAAATAATTCCATTAGTCAAAGAACAAGAAGTGATACTATTCAATCTTCAAATTATTCTGATAACCTTCATGGTCAGATGCCGAAAGATTATCAGAGATCAATTATATTTGTATCAAAGGAAAGTAATGGTTATGGTCATAGTCATGAAGATGAACTAGATGATACAAGAACATGTGAAGAAATAGAGAAAGAAAAAAGAAATAGAAAACTCAAAGAGCTGGAAGCTGCATTTCAGGAGGTAATATTATTTTATTTTATAATTTAATTCTTATATAATGTTTTAGAGAGAAAGAAGATGGTTAAATAGAGAAAAATCACGAACATCTGCATTAGAACGAGAAATGAATAGAGATAAAGAAGATGCATCTCGTGAAGCAAGAGATAGGGAAATTATGTCTCGTCGATTAGCTGAGTGGAACGATGATTTAGAGGCTGAAGTAGGTGTAGAAGAATATTATAAAGATAGATCATCGTGGTTGAGACATAGAGCAATATTTCGCAGTAGAGAAATGGAAATGGATGCTCGTGATCGAGCTTTAGAAGAACGTCAAGAAGCAGAAAAATCCAAAGCTAGTACAAACGTCGACTTTCTTTCCAAAAGTCGGACTGCAGAATATAAATATGCTGAGTCAGGAATTAGTAAAGATGCAGGAATTGCTCCTATTAGGCTTACTCTTGGTTCTGCGAAGAAACAAACAGATGTTCCAAAAAGAGTTGTTTCAGAAGTTGAAAAACTTCTTGAAGATGATGATGATCATTATACTGGAAACAAAAAACCAGTATTATTTCCTTTAGAATATGATGATACCGAAGCTGCTGAGGACGATGAATCTAAAATTAAGAGAATTAAAGAAATTGTTGCATCTGTTCCCTCTGAAAAAGAGGGCTTGTGGAGCTGGTCTATTAAATGGGACCGATTAACTGATGTAAGTTACTTTGTTTTTATAATTGAAATATTATTAATATAACATTAGTCTATTATTGAGGAAAAAATTCAACCATTTATTACAAAAAAGATTGTTGAATATGTTGGTGTTCAAGAAGATGATCTAATTATGTTTATTTTAGATCATTTACGAAAAAAAGGTAGTGCTGAAGAACTCGCAAAGGAGCTGGAGATGGCTATGGATGAAGAAGCTGAATTATTTGTTAATAAAGTATATAGATATGTCATTGTTATATCTGAAGCCTGTATATAGTTAAAATGCTTTTTTGCTAATATAATTATTTTTGGTAGTTGATTATTTTGAGTTATGTTTTATAACTTTGAAATTTCAGGGAAATTTATAATTTATTCTAGAAGGTTTATATTTACTGTATTTAAAGACTCGATAGCCCATTTGGGATACTTTTTTTCGGAATATAATTGGTCAAATGTTTTTTTGACAAAGGCGGGAAATTCGTCATGAATAATTGCATTTCTTATCTCTCTCATTAGGTTTAATTGATAATGAATATTGTGAATTGTTAATAAATGTGCGGAAACTAACTTTATTAGAGGAAAATATAATAATAGTGATATTTTACCTGTCTCTTTGCACACTATATGATGAATATACGTTCTTGTTATCCCCCATTCCCCTGGTTTACAGCAAGGGCATTTGCAATCTTTATCGATAGGATTATAATCCTTCGAAAAACGTTGATTGCGAAGATTCAAAACACCATATGGTGTAAGAGCATTACCAAAACGCTAGAAGATTAAAAAAGAAAAAGCCTATATTTAATGCTTACTGCTGTTCGTGTAGGATATACACAATCAAATTGATCAATTCCTAACGCAACACTAACAATAATATCTTCTGTATATCCCTAAATAAATTAAATGATATTTTTTTTGTAGATTGTTTTTTACAACACCCATAAGATATCTCGGTTTACTCGAAGGTAACAAATCTGTACAAACAGAAACGATTTTAAATGTTTGAGATTTCCTTTCGCCTCCACTTAGTCCGCCTATAGCTATTCCGGGTGTTTCTCTTTTTATCATCTCTAAACAACATGTCGTTCTTAATTTCTCATCAAGTCCTCCTTGAATAATTGCATAAAGACTCTGTTTTTCTGGATTCTTGTTTGCTGCAATACAACGATCAAGCCAGCGTATACTTCTCCACATCGCTTCTTCAATTCTTTCTAAAGGGGCAAGGGAATGGACGACGTCATCTAATTGCATCATAATATCGGAACCGATACTATTTTGCAATGAAATGGAATGCTCTGGTGTAAGAAGCATAAGAGATCCATCATAAGGACTATGGAATTCAACGCCTTCCTCAGTAACACGGGATAACTTTAGAAGTGAAACCATTTGAAAGCTTATTAGAATTAGTAGAGTATTAAGATTTAGGAATTGATAATACCCTCCACTATCTGTCAGTAGATTATAGGGCCATTGTTGAAATATGTGAGCTCCGCCAATTGAATCAAGAATTGATTGTCCTGGACGAAGACCAAGATGGTATGTATTGTTGAGTATAAGACGACAGCCAAGACGTTCTAATTGTTTAGATGTTATACCTTTTAATGTTGCCTACAAAGTTTAGCTAGGTACATAAATGGCAGAATATTTAACTTGTGTAGCTGCAAAGTTATCAAAAATATTATAAGAGATGAATGAGATCTACCAACCGGCATAAACACGGGAGTTTCAACATTCCCATGAGGCAATGTAAGAAGACCTGCTCTTGCTTTTGATGTTGAACATTCTCGTATAATATTAAAGTTTAGTGCCTTGAGAGGCATGGAGCTTATAGAAAAGATGAGTGATAATTAACAAAAATTGATTAACTTTTTATACATTAATTTGCTATAAAAGATAATTCTATACGAGACGTCCATTTGGCGCAATGGTAGCGCATTCCTCTCCTATGCGTCAGAAGGAAAGGTTGCGGGTTCGAGTCCCGTAATGGATGAGTTTTCGTTCATCCGTATGGTTTTTGCTAAATGCCTTGGTAATAAGGCTAAATATGCTACTTAATGAAAGACTTTGAATTGTCACCTTTCTATTAAAAATATCCTTTTGTTTAATATGTTGATTTTTTATAGCGTCATTATATTATATTTGAACACAGGATAACTTCCTTTAATAAAAGACTAGAATCAGTATTAGAATTTGTAAAAATATGCTAGTGTTTAACGTGTTAATTGTTTAATGCTTAATTATGTATAAACTAGTTATATATTATACGAGTTGTTATTAATTCAACATGTTATTTTAAAAGTAAACTCATTAGAGTGAATGGAAAAAGTTATAATACAATATATTTTTTAAACGGACATTTTCATTTTTATGGTTTCATATGGATGATAGTTTTCAATAATAAAATCGTCTAGTGTAAAATCTTCAATGTCAGTGATTGAACGATTTAAAGAAAGGGTGGGAAAAGGTCGCGGTGAACGTGTAAGTTGTTGCTGTAGTGCTGCAATGTGATTTTTGTAAATATGACAATCACCTACAGATAATTAAAATTTGCTTTTTTTTTCAAAAAGTGTTCACCCATGACATGGGTAAAATCGCCTGGATCAAGGTTACAAACATGTGCAATCATACATGTTAGTAAAGCGTATGATGCAATATTAAACGGAACACCTAGCCCCATGTCACAAGAACGTTGATATAGTTGACATGAAAGTTCAGGTCGGTGATCATTCGATGATATATGAACATAAAATTGACTATATATAGTTGTAAGTTCTAATGGTTACCATATACAGATTAAATATAAACATTACCAAAACATGTGGCACGGAGGTAATGCCATTTTTTCTAAATCTATATAGTAATAAGCAATGATATTGAATTGATAAAAAAATATACCTGCAGGATTCCATGCTGAAAGAATAAGTCGACGATCATATGGTGATGTTTGTATTTTTTTAATAATATTGGCTAATTGATCAACTCCTTGTCCTGTATAATTGGTTTTGCAATCAATATATTCTGCTCCAAAATGCCTCCATTGAAATCCATAAATGGGACCAAGATCACCTTCCTGGCGTTTGGTTAATCCAATTGAATCAAGGTATTCTCGTGATCCATTTGCATCCCATATATGAATATTTTTCTCCTTAAGTTTTAAAGAATCTGTTTCTCCCCGAATAAACCCTGTATAATATTAAGATATATGTGTAAGTTTTGAATATTTTTTACAAAGTAATTCTTCAATTACTCCACGTATAAAAACTCGTTTGGTTGTTAAAAGTGGTAATGTATTATTTCGAAGAGAAAACTTTAGTGGAGATGGTGCAAAAATAGATAAAACTCCTGTTCCTGTCCTATCAGGGCGGTCTTCCCCATGGTTAATAATATGTTGTATTAAATTGAGATATTGTTGTTCTTCTGCGTTTACCATGTTTTTAGGATATTAAGCGGCAATTCTCTTTCATTTACTTTATAAACAAAGTTTTTAATAAAAAAGTATCGTGTAGGACTTTGTAAGAGTAATTTTTTTTAAAAAAAAGATTATTGCTAATTATTGTAAAGGTTGCGGACATTCAATCAAGTTATGAATTTTAAAATCGTAATAAATATAAAAGTAATATTTATAATAGGGTTTTGTTAATTAATCTTTTTAGTTTTTCTAGTATCACGTGTGGAAGTTAGTTTATGCATTTTTTTCTATAAAAAGGTTTATATTTTGAGTCTGATATGCGTAAAAAACATACAAATACATCTAAAAATAAAGAACGAAAACACACGATTGACTGCGACTCTAGTTTAAATGAGCAAGATGATAGTATAGATGAATTGTCATTGTCTTTAAAATCAAAAAAAAGTCATACGAATAGAGAAACTCCATTGCGGAAAATATCAAATACAGGAAAATTAGATTCATCTGAGAAGGAAAATATTTCTTCAAGATATTCTGGGACAATAGAAGCAGACAGTTGCAAAAAGCGCTTTGAAAAGGGTACTACTTTGGAAAATAACTCTAAAAGTAGTCAAAAGCGGCATGTTCAACAAGATGTATTGCAAATAAGACAAAATGATTCAAAACGCAAGTTTTTAGATATTTATGACGAAAATATTGATATAGAAAAAAGGCTTGAAGAGGTAGTAATTTCTTTAATTTTAAAGTAAATTAATAGTGACAAGACAATTCGAAAGATGGAAGAGTTTGAGAAAAAATATAATTGTCTTAAAAATCTTCGTCAGACAGAAGTTGAGTCTAATTTTCTTGCATATCAAGAAATAGCTGAATCTAGATTCAAAGGTAAATTGTTTTTTATATAATACTTTTTTCGCGTTTAATTTTAATAGCTTCTCAAGCACTTATTGATAGTCTTACTAAGGATGTGGACATTAAGGATAAGAAATTGAGTGAATTGTCATCTCATCTAGTTGATTTAAAAGCGCAAAAGCAAGAATTTGAAAAAATATCTGAAAATTGTATATTCATTTTTTCATAGCTATTTGCGTTGATTTTTTTAGTGAAATCTAAAGAACAAGCTCTTAATCATGCAAAGTCGCAAATTTCATATTTAAATACAAAACTTTCTTCACGCTCTAAGTTGTCTATGGTGCAATTGAAAGAAGAACTTTATAGCGATTTAACAGGATTGCTCATTCGTGATGTTAAGTCGGATTCTAAAAAGACTGTTTTTGATTGTTTGCAAACAGGTCGTAATGGAAGTAAGTTTTATTATTGTTATTTTTGAATATTAAGTATCTAGCTCTTCATTTTAAGCTTACTCTTTTTTCTGACCCTTCTCATTTACAAGAGCGATTTTCTTATACTCCTCTTTTTGATCAAGAACGAGATGCTTTTCTTTTGAATTGTTTACCAGAATACCTTACTGATGAAATTATATTTGAAAAAGATCAAGCCGCTATGTTTAGTTGGAGACTATCAAGTGCTTTACAAAAGAAAGATTGATTAGAAACATTTGTAATTATTTCAGTTTGTTTTTGGTGATTTTTATGCTTTATATGTATATATTAGATCATTAATATTATAGTTAAATTTCGATAGAATTGTTTTATTATATATATTGAAATATTTTGCTTTTAAAAAAAAATAATGGGTTAAATAATGAAAGCTATTAAAAAGATTTTTAGGGGTTTCTATGGTTCGAGACTTGTTCCTTACGTTAGTAAGATTCATCCCGTATCTAATCTTAGATATATACAATATCCCTATGATATTGCATCCCCATTATCTGTTAAGTTGCATGTATTGAATATATATTGTTTTTTGTATTTTTTAATTTTTTTAGGAAAGAAGGAAAGATATTTTTAAAAAAAGTCAAGTTTTCTGGGAAAATAATAATACTCTTTATTTTAAAAAAATGGAAATGTTTTACAATGATGTTATTAAAAAAAAAGGTGTAGTTACTAATGATGATATTATTGCGTTTTACAGGGATTATTTGAAGAGTTCTAGACCAGAAATGAGGAAATATCAATGGTGGTGTTATTGGCAAATTTTTGGCATTTTGATAGATAGTTTTAAGGTCTGGATAAATAATGTTGCAGACCATTCTCCTTTTTTTTTTCATGAATTTAGGAAAAGATAGTGAATATGTTTGAGACTGTATATATCTTATTGTGTTAATTTCCATAAATATTTTCAAATTATTAACTTTAGTAATTTCAGTAATGTAAAAAATATTTTAAATGATATTAAATTTAAAATTATATTATACTTATTAAAGTATACAAATGTTTAATAAAAGGTTTCGAAAAATGTTATTATTATACTTTTTGGTATATTATTTTACAGCTATAAGGCGAAATATAGTTATGATTCTTTTATGTTATTTTTAATTAATCGGCTATTAGCCTTTAAATTTGTAGTATAATTATTATATTTATTACTGAAGTTTTGCTAATTTATGTTTTTATGCATTTTTTTAGTAGTATCCATGATCTGGCTGTGATTTTATGTATTTATCGAAAATGAGTAATAGGTTTTTTATTTTGCAGATATAAACATTTTAAATTTCATATTGGAGGAAAAAATATTTAAACCTTGATTAAAAGTTAATTTTATATTCTTTTTTTTGTATTTTTAATTTCTTTTAGAGATTATTAATTTTATAAAATATCTATAGTTTAAAATGTTAAATAATTTATATATAATTCGATTTTATATTATAGATAACTTTTTAACAATAGAATTTTCTACTTGAAATATTCTTAGTTAAATTTACAATGGGCAATATAATAACTATTAAATTGTTAAAAGTATTGATATATAGTGTTATATATATAAATAGATATATATTAAATTAAACCAATTAAATCCTATTAGTAAAAAAAATAAACATCTATGACTTTGTATATTTTTTAAATAATTAAGTTATAAAACAAAAATAAATGAATTTCGACAATAACTTCATATATATATAATATTTTTAAATTTTGTTACTATTAAGAAAAGTAAACGATTAATTGTTCCTGTATTAAAAGCCTTATTAATTAAATAAAATGTTTATTTAAATTAATGGTAAATTATTAATTTAGAATAGTTAAAAATTATATCTCGAGCCAAATTCATATAGTATATTGGATAGTTTTTGTGCTCCATGATTTAACGCTTCTCTTAAAAAATATTAGTTATTTAAATATGTTTTTTTTAGAAATGACCTGATGTTTTCAATGTCATTGTATGCCGTATCCGCAAATTTTTGAATATATTCTTTAGCAGATTCCTCAAAACTTCTATAATCCTGAGTACTTGTATTATTCTCTCCATAATATTGGTCTGAAGAAATAGATTGAGCGCCATTAAATGCTTGTAAACGTAATTTGGTCTCTTCCTGAGTAGCTGGATTATATGAATTTCGTTGGAAATATCTATTTTTTAGTCAATTATTAAATGCAATCTAAAAACTGCATAATAAATAATACTTGTCTGATGATATAGATTTTTGTCCAAAAAAATTATCACGAGCATATGTAATTTCATCTGAAATTAATTAATACTATTATCAATAATAAATATATGAAAATATATCATTACGAGTATTTCCTGTTGTTGATCCTTTTTTATTAAATAAGTCTGTTTCAATTGATTTGGGTATACTTTTCGTTTGTCCAAAACATAATTTTTGAAAACCTGTTGTTGCTTCTTTAACTGAACAATTGTTTTTAGAGTCTGATTCTGAATTTTCAGAAAGCGATTTATTGGAATTTTTTAAATCATCTTCTAATTTTATTTGATTTTTTTCGACAATATGGCTTAAATTACTATTATTTTCTTTTCTTGCGTTTTTTTCCGCTTCTTCAAAATCAAACGTTTCTGCTATTTTTTTGGCACCAAGCTTTTGGGTAAGCTTTGGTCCCATTGTTCTCGTTCTTTTGTTTGTAGACATATCTGATCTTAATTTAGATGTGTTTAAAACACTATTTTCTTTTGATAAATTAGAATTCATAGAATCTTTATGATCGTTAGATATTTTTGTTGTATTATTGATCTCTGCTTTGTCCAAAAAGGAGGTTTTTGTATGACATGTTAACGTGGATTTTTGAAACGTATGATCATTCCATTGAGCAAAAAAATCATCATCTGCATCATTACTTATTATTGAATGCTCATCATCATCATCATCATCATCTATTTTAATAGAAGAATTACTGTTAAATAAATTAGAAGTTATATTTTAAATAGAAAATTAATACGATTTGGAATCCAAAAGAGCTCTTTTTTTTAATTCATCTTTGTATAACATAGCCGTTTTGCTGGTATATTTTGTTTTCACATCTTTTGAGTCTAAAATAGATGTTCCTCCATGTTTGGTAAAGTATTCTAATGCAGATAAATTTCCTCCTACTTTCATTATACGAAGCTGATCCCATGTCCATGAATCTAAAATGGTTGATCTATTCATCATAAAAATATGTTTTATTTTATAAAATAAAATAACTTACCTAACGAATGATATATGAACGCCTAAATTCCTATGAATCGAGCTACAATCTAAACAAATATAAATTCCAAATGTTGTTGCTGCCCATGTTGCACCATTTGCCCCACAATCAAAACAGTTCTAGAAAAGTGTAAGAATCTGAAATTAATATTCATTTATTTATTTATAATATTTAAGTGGTCATTTTTAATTATATCTACCTGATTATATTTTTGAGCTCTTAAATTATTAAAAAATTTTTGAGTTTCTTCTTTAGATGCATGAGTCATATTTAATTTATTTTGTTATTTTTAGAGGAAGAATTAATAATAATTAAAAAGAAATAAATTTATCCTCTTTTTCTTCTGTTTTTATTCGGATATATTTTAAAATTAATTTCTATATTTAGTATAATCAGATTATAATAACGATTAAAATAAATAATAAATTAATGTATTTGAGAAGTTATAATTTTTGTGCCAAAGGGCTTTGGAATAGTAGGAATGGTATAGTTCAGATATCAAATCAGTTTCGATACATAAGATTATATAATACTGATCGATTTTTAAATTTAATACAAACATTAAAAAAAGATAAAAGAAAAATATTTTTATTCTTTAGGGATGATACAACAAAGTTATGGAGTCAGCTTTATTTTATGGAAAAAGTTACTCGGATAGTTTTAATTAGTTTAAAATTATCTGTTATTATTGTAGGGGTTGTTGTTTTAGTAAGTAAAAATATTGTTGAAGTATTATTTATTTTGAAGTCTTTAGCAAGCTACTCTTTAGGAAGCTATCTTTTTGTTGTAGAAGCTCCTGCTATAAATATGTCTCTTGAATATATAAAAAATAATGAGGAGGTTATTGGAAATTTAATTAAAAAAATTAATAATAGTTAGTGTAAAAGATTACTTGGGAATAATATAAAGATGTTTAGTGGGTCTTTACAAAATAGTATTCGTCGCAATTTATATACACCGTTAGTCAATGAATATCTTTTTAATATTTTTAATTATTTTAAATAAGGTCCCAAAGAATAATAGAGCCAGATGGTCGTGAACAATTAATTATGCAATTTTATGTAAAAGGGGAAAAATCCAAAGGTGAAGTAAATCTTAAAATGATTAGAGTTTGTACACATATTATATATTATATATATATTAATTTATTTAGAAACCATTTGAAGAAAGATTTCGATATCAATATTTATATCTTGATGTAATGGGTATGTATCATATATCTGTTTTTACAGGAATTTATTTAGAGAAAAAGTGGACAATTCTCTCCGTAGGATATGGTTAATTGATGTTAACAAAGTTAAAAATGAAACGAAAAGAAATAATTCTCTTTTGCGTTTCTGGGGATTAAGATAGTAAATGCTATTTTAGAGAACTTTATCTATGTTTTCATATAAGGTTTCTTATTTAATTTATAAATTCGAATCGAAATTTTGAAAATGTATTTAAACTTTTTTTGATGTTGTACAAATATATAATCTTTAAATGTTTAATATTCAAGATTTAATATAAGGTAGCTTAAAAGGAATCTATATTGGATCATAGTAAATTTATTATATTTTTTTGTGATAATTAATTCCACGTATAAGCACAACTAATAAAATAAATAAAGATTTGTTTATAAAAATGAAAATACCTGTATCTCCGGTTACAATACAGTCACCAATTATTTTTGAGGGTTCTAATATTTTTCCTGATTCTATATGCATTAAATGAAGTCTCTATTTTTGTTATTTTATAGATATTGATAGAAAATATTACTTTACCTCATTTTCGTTTTTAGTTGATGAATTAACATTCTTGATACCAATATTTTTACTAAGATAATCTAACGATCGACCACATGACCAGTCCTATTTAAGTTAAATTTTAAATTGAATTTTTACTTTAATACTTTTGAAATATAAAAAATCTTTTGAGATAAAAAATGAGCATTAGAACATGAAAATTCTACTTTTATATACAATCTTGATGAAAGGGGTATCGATGTTTCTCCTTTAGCTTCTTTTTTTAATTTTAAAATGGTGACATGTGTTGATTTTGATTTTTGAGAGTTATGTGAACATTTAAAAATCCAATGCCATAATTTAGAAAATTTTACATTGTTTTTAAAAGATTTATTTTTCTCTGTAGAGAAATTGTTGTTAGGTTTCAAAGGATCAAGGTTTTTGTCCCAATAGTCAATAAGATTTTTTGGTGAGCTTTTTTTTTTTAATGTTGGAACTATATTTATGTTCTTTAATTTAAAAGCTTCACGTGCTTCTTTACAATTATGATTTTCTTGATTTTTATGATCATTGCTAAAAGTATTAAATTTAGTAACAAGTAAAAATGAAAAATGACCAAAATTCTTTATTGCAATATGAGCATTTAAATGGAAGATAATCTAAATAAAAATTAGCGATAATAACTCAAAGAAACAATATAACCCAATTTTCTGCAAGAGAAATATGAACAATATGAACCAATGTTTGGAAATTCCATAAATTTAGGATATTTTGATAATTGATAATCGTTTAAAAAAGTATATAAAAAGATACTTTAAATATAAATAGATTTAGAATAAAAAATATATCAGATTAAGGCTATTAGTATTTATGCCTCAAAAACAAAACTTTTTTAGATAATTTAATAATATTAATATTATATTTATTATTAAAAAGTATATAAATTATAAACGTTGAAACCTATTATACAGATTAACTAATAATAACAAAAAGTAAAAAGAAAATAGTTAATATTCCAAATATCTATATCCAAATAAACTTAAGAGAATGTATAAAATAAAACTAACCTTGAACATAAGCCACCTATTACTACTAATTCTTTGATAATATTTTAAAAGTTCTTGCTGTGCTGAACTAACATTGGTAACAACATTATCTGTATTAGTACTAATCCTTTGGACAGTTTCTCTCTGCTCTGCCACCATTTGAGCAAGTTGAGAAAAAATGGATCCTAATTCATGAATTGTAGATTCTATACTTTGAATTGCTGATGAACGGGAACTCGTATAGGAATTTTGCTCTTCTAACAATTGCATTTGCTGAAATGAATCACAAGGAAGTATTCTAGTATTAGATTTTTCATTATCCATATTTAAAACGAGGCAATCTGAATTAAATTTCATAAATTGTGTATCATTATTTTTATGCTCATATCCTATATAAAGAGGAGACTTAGATTCCTTTTCTGGATCTTTTAAATGTGTTGTAGTTGCCATGAATTGTTCACTCCTTTTTTTATTAGCTTTTATGTTCTTAGAAACTTGTAATTAGGATAATGTTAATTTAGTAAAAGAGTACTACCTTTGTCCGTATTTCTAGGACATTTTTGAATTTTATGCTTGTATTTGCTAGTTTACTTTGCAAAAATGTTATTACATTTTCAAAATGTTCATGCTCTCCTTTATTTTTATTTTTGTCATTTTTTGGCTTTTGTTTAAGATATTCTCGAAGTTTTGAAATACCTGAGTTCAAGCCTTCAATATCTTGCTTTATAATATAAATAAGTTCTGAGATCTCTGTAGGCTTATCATCAAATAATGTTTTTCTTTTAGCTACTAAAATTTATTAATCTTTTAAAAAATAGATGATAAAAATTATTTACGCTGTGTTAGTCTTTGAAGTTTTTCTCCCGTTTTGTTGATATCTTTAGCTATTTTATTGGCTATATTTCCAAAATCGTTTTTGATATGTTTTTTTGATTCATTTATGTTTAGTACATTTTCTTTATTTTGAGAATAAAATTTTCTTGATTCTTTTGACTTCTTTAGAGTTAATGCACAGGCATGAAACTCTTTTGTGCGATCTTGAATAGACATATTTAAACAAACATTAAATATTTATATTTATAAAAGTTGTGTTATATTAAGATCTCGAAAGATTTTAAAATAAAAATGATATTTAGAACAAAAAGTTTAAAAATATTTCCTTTTTGTCAAATTTATGGTTTTAGGTTTGTCAAAGGGTTCATATTTAAGAAAAAAGTCCATTTATCTAAATTGAATAAAGATTATGATTTAGTTCATATTGATTCATTAGCTTTGAAATCTATTGTAGGAAAGAATTTATGGACTCAAAAATTGCTACAACCTGTTGTACTTACACTTAGTATGGGGATTGATGCTTCTTTGTCTGGAAGTATGGACAATTTATCTTATTCTGTAGATTATGCAACAGTTTATAAAGAAGTTTTTAAATTAGTTGAAAATTCTAAATTTGAAAATCTAGCAGATTTATCTGATAAGATTTCCAAAGTTGTTCTTGGAGATAAGTGCAAAGGGAATTGGGTTAAAGTTATAGTAGAAATGCCCAAAGGACATTTGTTAGCAAAAATAGGATTACAAATTATCAGAAGAAAAGATGGTATTAGTGAAGTCGATGATCAATTTTTTATAAGGAGTTTAAGTCTTTATACAATTATAGGTATAAATCCAGAAGAGAGGGTTAATAAACAAAATGTTATTATCGATTTAATATTGTTCAAGTCATCTGTAAATTTAGAATGTAAAGATGATCTTATTATAAATAGATATAATATTGAAAAATTACTGAAAGAAGTTGTTAAAGTTCAGTGATTCTCTATGTTTCTGGTTTTACTAATGAATTTAGCATGTAGAAGAATCAACTTTTAAAACTATAGAAGCTCTTGCATTGTCTATAGCAAGGATTTCATGTATATCACATAATATTGAGAAAATAACAGTCAAAGTTAAGAAATCTTGTGCTCTTGCTTTTGCTAAATCAGCTGGTGTTGAAATTGTTAGGTCTCGTTCTTTTTTTTCTTCTAATAACTGTATTAAATCTGGAAAATCTATCGATAACGAAGCTATTTATATATCACTTGGTAGTAATCTTGGGAATAGAGTTAAATTTATATTAGATGCCATAGAAAAAATGTCTACGAAAGGAATAAAGGTTTTAAAAACATCTATGTTGTATGAATCAAAGCCTATGTATTTTAAAGATCAACCTGCATTCTATAATGCAGTATGTAAGGTTTATAATATTTTCTTTTTCGATCTATAAAATGTTAATGAATTAAGGTTCAAACTTCTCTAAATCCTGAGCAGCTTTTGTTTGAACTGCAATTAATTGAAAAAGAGCTTGGACGTGTTAAAGTTATTGATAAGGGTCCACGGTGTATTGATTTGGATATTGTTTTTTATGGAAGAAAAATAATTAATTCTGAATCATTAATTATTCCTCATCCTCGAGTACTAGAGCGTTCGTTTGTTCTAAAACCTCTTCTTGAGTAAGTAATATATAGTTGGAATAGTCATTTCCCTAATCTTAAAATAGTATATCAGGTGATCTTGTTCATCCCGTTACTGGACTATCTATAGCTTCATATTTTGAGAAAATTGTTGATCACGGTATTAAGCCGGTTTTGCCATTCTTATACAAAAATAAAAGTATACATTTTAGTTTCAGATCTTATAAAGCGCCTACATATATTATGGCTATTTTGAATCTTACACCTGACTCTTTTTTTGATGGAGGTATTCATTCATACGATTCTGTATTAATAGACGTTAAAAAATTTACAAATGCTGGAGCAACAATAGTTGATATTGGTGGACAGTCTACAAGACCAGGTTCGCATATTATACCTTTAGAAGAAGAGATTTCTCGAGTTATTCCTGCTATAAAATATCTTCTCAAAACATATCCTGATATTTTAATAAGTATAGACACATTTCGTTCTGAGGTTGCAGAACAGGCAGTTAAGGCTGGTGCCAGTCTTGTTAATGATATAAGTGGTGGAAGATATGATCCAAAAATGTTTAGTACTGTTGCTAGACTAAAGGTTCCAATATGTATAATGCATATGAGAGGCAATTCTTTGACTATGGATAATTTAACAGACTATAGTGTTGATATCATAGAACAAATTGCTATAGAACTAAAAGAATTACTTAATTCTGCTGAAAAGCTTGGTATTCCTCGCTGGAATATTATTTTAGATCCTGGACTAGGATTTTCTAAAACCTTTCATCAAAATATAGAATTATTAAGGAGATTTAATGAATTAAAATCTAAAAATTATTTTAATGGTCTTCCATGGTTGCTTGGCCCAAGTCGTAAAAGATTTACTGGTTTTATTACTGGCGATAATATGCCAAAAGATAGAATTTGGGGCACAGCAACTGCAGTTGCTGCTTCTATTTCAGGGGGCTGTGATATTATAAGGGTTCATGATGTTTATGAAATGTATAAGATTTCAAAGATGTCAGATGCTATTTGGAAAGAAATTTATTAAATTTTTTGCTATTGCGACTATTATGTTTCTTACTTGTAAAAAGTTTTAGATATGTTAATTTATTGTAATTTATTTTAATAAAATAAAAAATATTTTTTAGTTTGATCGTATTATATTACGATTTCATAAATTATATTTAGATTAAATTTATAAATATAGGTTTAACTTTTAGATTAAAAGTTTTAAAATATTAAGGTATTGTTAAGCATTTATCATGGAATAGTATTTTTTTGATTATTTTATATAGGTTACTTTTTAGGAAAGATTTATATGATTTTTCTATGATTATTTATTTGCTATGTTAAATGGAACACAGAGTATTTGTTCTAAAAAAAATTGAGATTGATTTTATTTATTACAATTTATAGGACATGCTGCTATCAATATAAAAAAACCTTCAAATAAGTTAAAGCCGGGAAATGTTTTCGTATCAACAGAGGAAGCATCAAGTTCACATGTCCCAGAAAGAAAAAAAACTCAATGGCCTGATTCATTGAAAGAATTTGTTGGAAGATGTTTTGAAAATTGTTCTGATAAAGATAGACCTTCTATAGAAAAGGAACTTAAAGAGATTATTACTAAAGCTTTTGAAGATGATACAGTTTTTTCTATTGATTGGGATAAAATTGAATTAAAGACTCTTAAAAAACAAAGGAAATATTCTAAGGAGCATTCTCAAACTAATAGAAAAAATAAGTATTATCGGATTTTTTTAAGTACTTATTTTAAATTAAAAGAATTTAGAGTAAAAACTGAATTATCTGATCTTAATACTTTTAGAGTATCAGAAGATGAACATCAGAAAAATAAGAGAATTAAAAGATTTGAAGAGACAAATATTGTTAAATCTTCTGATGAAATATTAAATGTTGACACAAGTTTTAATCGCTTAGTATGTGTTTTATGTTTTTTGGTTATTCTGATTTTATTAGGATGTAATCGATTGGGATGAACATACTATAGTTGGGAGATCTCAACAGTTAGAAAAGAAATATTTGCGTCTTACTTCAGCACCTAATCCAGAAACAGTTCGGCCTTTATCTGTATTAAAAAAGACATTAGAATTTTTAAAAACTAAATGGAAAGAAGAAAATAATTATATTTATATATGTGATCAGTTTAAATCATTGAGACAAGATCTCACTGTTCAGAGAATTAAAAATGATTTTACTGTAATGGTATACGAAATTCATGCTCGGATAGCTCTTGAGAAGGTTTGTTATATGTATAGGTATAAATAAATATTTATATCATGTTTTAGGGTGATTTAGGAGAATATAATCAATGTCAAACACAAGTATATTTAGAAAAATAATTAATTTTTATTAAATTATAAATAGCTTTTTTCATTATATAATTATAATCTTCCTGGTCATCTTGATGAATTTTTAGCTTATCGTATTTTTTATCTTTTACTTACACGGAATAAAACGGGTTTATTACTTTTTATATATTTTTTGATTAATTTAGTTTATTAGATATTCATGAAGTACTTTTGAAGCTTACCGAAGAAGAAAAGAGAAATAAAGCCATAAAACATGCTTTGGATGTAAGGGCTACACTTGTAATGTCTAATTATCATTCATTATTTAAATTATATTTGGATGTACCAAATATGGGAGGTTATTTGATGGATTGTTTTATTGAAAGAGAAAGGGTTATCGCTTTGTGTAAGATGTTTAAAGCGTGAGCTTTGTTTTTGAAATTGTTATATCGTTTTAATAATAAAAGATATCGGCCGAGTTTAAGTTTGAAATTTTTATGTCAAGAATTATCATTTGAAAATGAATTAGAGTGTTTCGAGTTTTTAATGGCACGAAGTAATAAAGATATTTTCATACAAGATGAGAAAAGTAAATCTTTATATATTAATACTAAAGATGCTTTTGAATATTTTGAACGGGCTAGATTAAAAGATAAAGTTATTGATATTAAAGGTCAATTATGAGTTAAAATATATTTAATATTTTAAAGTTATAGAAATTGTAACCGTCCTTAGTCTAGTATTTATTTTCATGAAAATATTGTATATTTAATATACTTTTTTTATAATTAATTCTTTATATGTTTTTTAATTTTTATATAATAAAACTGTCGAATGAATTCTTGATTTTAATATTTTACTGGTATATGTGAATATTATATTAAGTAAAAGAGATATTTTCAAATAATTCCTAGAAGGTTATAGTTTATTAGAAGAAGGGTTATGATTAGGGTGATTTTATAACTATTAGTTATTAATAACTAATATTTTAAGATACGTAAAACACAAAAGACTACTAATGTTCAAAACTCAATAACTAATATTCCATCAAAATCATTAATTTCTATTGAACCTCCAAAAAATGTTATTAAGGCTCTTTACGATTATATTCCTCAGTCTTCAGTCGAGCTTGGATTTTCTAAGGGTGATTTTTTTTATCTGATAGGCAACGAAAATGATGAAAATTGGTACGAAGCATATAATCCTGCTACTAATGCACATGGCCTTGTTCCTGTTTCATATTTTCAAGTTTTAGGACGTAGTGAAAAAAATAATTTTGATAAAAGTTTTGAAAAATTAAATGATGAAAAAAATCATTCTACTCAGGTCCCAGCAAAAAGCCGGTCTTTATATGGGATTGTTCGATATGATTTTCACGCAGAAAGGCCTGATGAACTTGAAGCACACGCTGGTGAAGCTATTATAGTTATTGCTCAATCGAATCATGAATGGTTTGTAGCTAAGCCAATAGGTAGATTGGGAGGCCCTGGACTTATTCCTGTCTCTTTTATAGAAATTAGGGATTTTTCTACTGGGAAAGTCGTTACTAATGTTCAGGAGCTTGTAAATAGTATGGTAATTCCAAGAGTAGAAGAATGGAAAAAAATGACTGCTGAATATAAGAATAATAGTATTTCTCTTGGTAAATTTAATTTCGATGAGAAGCTTCCTAGTAAAAATAATATTGTTTCTGACTTTAAAAATGATAGAAGTATTGGTTTTTCAACGAAATCTTTAGATAATACTAAATTAATCTCTAATTCATATCATAATAATGAGCAAGTTTGTGTCGTTTCTGCTCGGGTTATTAAGCACATTTATATTAATGAGGGATATCAGTATGTTGTTCATGCTGAAATGGAAAATTTATGCTATCGTAGTTTATGTAGATATTATGAAGATTTTTATAATTTGCAGGTTATGTTGCTTGAGCAGTTTCCAGTAGAAGCTGGTAGAACAGGTAAACGGCGTATATTGCCATATATGCCAATCCCTTTATCTTATATTGATGATGAAATTTCTCAAAGAAGATGTATTGATTTAGATGCATATTTAAGGGATCTTTGTAAATTGCCTTCTTATATTAAACAGAGTTCATTAGTAACATGTTTTTTTTTTTTGAGAAAAGGTGATATTGAATGCAATACTCCTGAGACAATGATTCAAACATCTTATTCTGAATCCTTTGGTAAAACATCTCAAAATTCCAAGTTAAGTGATTTTTCTTCGGATGGTAATAATATATCTTCGTCTTCAACTTGTTGCAAGAAATCAGTTTCCGAAAATCAGCTATCATATTCTACGTCTTCTTTACCAATGCCTTTAAGGAGTATTGGGTTTAATTCTTATACTAAATCTGCTGAATTAAAATATGATTCTGATTTTTCTAAATTAACTCAAGCACTTCAAAGTTCATCAATTTCTAAAAATGAAAATATAAACACATTTTCTTCTCAAGAAGTCTTAAAAGAAAGTAAGGCTCAAGTAAATTTAAATTCTTCTCAGCATAATTTTCAATATGGTGGAATTTGTTCTGATTCTTTTTATATTAAAATAAAAATATTTTTTGCTGATGATCTTATTGCCATTCGTGTTCCACGACAAATTACATTTAGTCAGCTTATGGAAAAGCTTCAAGATCGTTTAGGTACTATAATAAAATCCTTGCGATGTAAGGAGGAAGTAAATAATCACTTATTTTCAATAAGATGTGATGATGATTTGCGAGATGCAATAAATCAAAACTCAAAATTGGTTTTATATGCTGAATAGTATATTTAGCGATTGAAATTCAGGATATGACATTTAGAATGATTAAGGCTTTTTGTTGATGTTTTGTATGTTTTGTTTTTAATATTTAAAAGTTTTAGAATTATCATTTTTTTAATGTAATTTTTTTTTGATTAATTTCAAATGATATGTATGATTTAAAGATATTGAAATTGAATATTGAAGAAATATATTTAATTATGTTTTGATTATATTAATTCTAAAGTTAAAAGTTAAATTTTTTTATTAAAAATAGTTTTTTAAAAAAATTGTTTTATCAATTTTTGAAAAATATTTAATCTCAATGCTAATTTTAGTACTAAAATACCTAAATATTGTGAAAAAATACATGTATTTAATTGAATAGGTTTTCGATTTTTCGTGAATTAATTATGATGTTAATAAATATATTAAATTTTAAGAGTCAAAAATAAATTTATTTTTAAAATGTTTTAATTCATAAATTAATATTTTAATTATTTATTCGATTTCAATTTAGATCTTATTTTAAAACTTAAGTTCATGAATTGCTTAGATAGTATTATATAAATAATATGTATTTGAAAAAAGCACAGTTACGTAAAAACTATTCAGAATATCCAGGAAGTTTAAATTTTTCAATAAATATAAGATAACGATTCATAAGTTCAATATAAGTCTTATTTATCGTTATAGAAGAAAGCATGTTACGAATTTTAGTAATACCATTATATGCAATCACACTTCGTAAATGTTTTAATAAATCAGGAGAAAACTAGAAAATATGTTATTTAAATAAGCTTTTATATAAGTGTAAATCACTTCAGAATACCATCTACAATTCCATGCATTCAATTTTACAATAGCCAATAATACTTTTTCATAATCCTCTTGCTCTTTATAGAATAATAAGTTTTTATCCCATGCTTTTGCTGAAAAATTTAGTTCAAGGCAATTTTTAAATGCTTCCAGTGATTCTTCCTAAAAACGCTATTAGGAATAATAAAAATAATAGTAGCAGATACTTTATATTGTAATCTCCATGCAAGATTGCCTAAGATTTCCCATTCTGGAGCAGTTTTTCTGTAGATTAATTTTTGGGATTTAAAATGTGAAGCCTCTGCTCTCCATATAGTATATACACGTAAATCCTATAAATATGCTTAGAATATGAATAGGTACATAAAATATGATAACCTCATATAAAACCATAAAAAGATTATCTAACCAACGTTCACAAAGTCTTTTCTCATAGAGCATAAAATCGTTATTTTTCTTATTTTTGTTACATTTTTTTTCATTAATACAATTTTTTGAGAATTTCTTTTTTTGTGTTAGAATTCCAGTTTTTGCATCTAATGGTCCTTTGTAATTTTCAGATACATCATCAAATTTTGAATCTTCAGTTTTGTCGATTTCAATATTATCATTTTTATAATCACTAAAAGCAGAAATAGATGTATCTTGATCTAAAGTTGAGTTATTTTCTTTATGTGATTTATATTCTTTCATAATAAAAACTGATGATCGTAATTTTAAAAGTTCATCCCATCCAACCTTTGTTACCATTTTTATAAGAAGGTCATATGCACGTGAAAAAGTTCCTCTAAGCGATAGAGATGGTAATCTTAATAATGTTGGATCAATCTAAAATATTTAGACATGCAAGAAAAATTAGATCTGAATTTTTTACAGTATTATTGTTTCTATATATTTCATTAAAAGTTAATTCGCAATCATCCATTTTTATAGGACTTGGAAAATGAGCTTTAATTGGCTCTGGCATTCTATGACCATCTTTATCATAATAAGAAAATATTGGACAGGAATTTAAAGTTAATAATGCCTTTATAATTTAAGTAATTTTCTTTCAATTTTTTATAGCTAACCATTCTATAATCCTCGAGTGCTATATAAACTTGAGCAAGATTTTCCCATGTAATAAATTCAGAAGGTGAAATGTTAACAGCTTTCTTAGCACATTGAAGAGCTAGATTGTAGCATTTTTTTCTCATAAGATATTCTACTTGAATAATAAGAGATGAATAATCAATAGGATTTTCTTTTAAGCTTTCGTTTAAAAGATCAATAGCAATAAATTCCTCATCTAATAAATACTTTAGTAATATAATATTTTCCTAATATAATTACCCATTAAGAAGTACAATTTTGCCAAAAAGGGTATAATTTCTGAATTTTTAACACGAAGTTTTTCAAAAAGATTAATTCCTACTGCATAACGTCCGGTCATGTTAAGATATTTTAATATGCCATTTGTGAGATTATTATTAATAATATCTGGAATATGTATTTCAGGACTACTTCCTAATTTCCAGCCTTAAAAAATAAAAAATTAACATAACCAATTAAATAATACTTAATTACCTTTTAGAAACAATTGAGAACATGCATCTAAAAATTTTTCCTCAAGTTCTATAGATGTTATTGGATTTAGTTTACGAAATCCTGGAAGCTGATATGTATAATCATCTGAGAATTGAAGCCATCGTAAAATTTCACAAAGAAATGTTTCAGTCCACATTTCAGGTGTTACATTTTTTCTAATAGCATTTTAACAAAATTTATAGTTATAAGTATAAAAATACTTATTCCCATATTCATCAATAGCAATGCTTTCAATACCTCCAGGAATTTTCATTTCGACACGAATATCAATACGTGAAAAAGCATTATATATACTATTTCTTTAAGTACTTGGATAAAAAAAAAATGTTACCAGAAAAGGCCTGTATGTATTTCCCATGATTGATTTTTCCCGAACCATACTTGATCTTTAGCCATAGAATAAGTTAGATCGTTTAGATATGCAGCTATAGATGCAGATGATGAAGCATCAACTCCTGAGACATAATGATATGTGCTAATCTATTTAATTTAACCAAAAACTTTTGAACAACCCTGTGTAAAATAGTTACATTTTTGTTTTCCGATTTTGGTTGATATTTTATAAGATGCACTAGATTTGGAGGACCAAGTTCTTTAAAGTTTGTCAAAGATTCCGTTCTAGAGGCTATAGATTCGCCTAACTCGGACTCCACAAACCTTTAACATATATTAGTAATTCTATGTATGAAAAATGATAGTGATATACTCAGGAATATTTTTTAAAAATTCTGCCATTGAAATTTATATTATATAAATTTAGGTTCTGGAAATCGTTAAAGTTTTTTAGTTTTAAAAAATATTTATACAAAAAAGTTTAGAAATATTTCTATTTGATATTTCTTAGTTTATAATATATGATTTTTATATAAATTTTAAAAAAGATATTTATGGTAAAAATTTAATATATGTTATCTTTTTTCGAATGTAATAGGTTAATTTTGTGGCACTTAATGTGCCTTCTGAGAAAGAAATTGATATTGAAAATCATACCAAAGAAATTCAGGTAAATTGGACTTTTTTTTTTCTCCTTTTTTTAGAAAAATATAGATTGAAACTGGATTGAAATTATATCAAAAAGCTCTTTTATTTCAGCATGTAAAGGATTGGTCGGCTGTAGCTAAGGCGTATGAAGAACTTTTAAGTTTAGATATATTAAATCCCGATTCAGTTGAGGCTTGTTTTTTTTATATATAGAGAAGAATAATAAATTATATAAGGAATATTCTAATGTTACAAATGAAAGAATGATACGTTTAATTTATCTCGTATATAAAAATCATGGATCTTTTATCTATGATACTATGGTTTCCACTGATTTTAAAGATAATGATCTATTAATGACATTATGCACTTGTTTGAAGGATTATTCTATTGTGAAATAATTTTTTATTTTTATCTCTTTTAAATTTATGATTTTAGGCTTTAAAATATGACCAAACTGATATGGCATTATGGAAAAAGGTTTCGGAAATATCTGAAAAATTATGTTTGAATAGAATTTTTCGGTTTTCTTTGGAAAGTATTATATATAATGAGATGGATATGTTAATAAATCGTAAATGTTCTTCTGATTCTGTTTTATATGGAAATATTTTATCTCCTGAAGTTTATAAATCTCTTATAAAACTAGATTCTGTAATTTGTAGTTTCTTTTTTTTTATTGCTTACGAGAAGTAGTTTTTGCATTTTATTAATGATTTTACTAGTTTAATAAGGGTTGAAATGATGTTTTTGCATAATAGTTGCAATAATAAATCACAAAGGTCATGTCTTAATATAAAAACGCAATGTAAAGAAATAAAATTTGGTAATTCACTAAAAAGGTATAATATATATTATTTGTATATGGTATTAATAGAAATTCCTAAGGATTTTTTTTTTTCAGAATAATTCTTCTTTTTCATTAAAGATTTCAGAAAGGAGCGTTGATTCTATTAGCACTCAATTAGCATTTTTCCTTTTAAATAGGTTCGTTTTTTGTTTAAAATAAATTTGTATGACTATTTTAAGATATGAAAAAGATGATTGTACCTTTTATTCACGCATAGAATTTTTAGAAAAATATAATCAAGATGATGAGTCTTTACTCGAAACAAATCATGCGCAAATGTACGGATCACAGATTATTGTGACTTTACAGGATAATCCTGAATTTTCTGAGGTATCTCAGAAATCATTTGAGGATGTTGATACTTCAGTATTAATATCTGCAAATTCTGAATTAGATAATGATGTTGGCGCATCGAAAAATATTAAAAAAAGAATAATGGATGACGAAAATTATGTAAAGGTGATAGCGATTTCGTTTTTAGTTATTTATAAAATGCTTTTAGTCTTTTAGAGCTAGTAAAAGAACACGTAATAAAAATGGTTTGAGTTTAAGTCACGAAGAAAAGGATAGTTGTTTCGTTAATTCTTTGAATGAGATTTTTATTAAAGTCGGAATGTTTTTTGGTGAATATTTAAAATTTAATCGGCCTATTTCTACCACTCTTTTTTCTGAAAATGATGTAATCGATATGCTTAGACAAAATTTGTATTCTGGTTTTTTAAATGAAGATGTTATAAATGATGTTATTCAAGAAATGTATTTTTTTATTCTTATTGATTTTTTTAATATTTTTAGGAATTTTTTATCTTTACCTAAAGTCTTTTATTTAGATCTTTCTAAACATTTAGATATTTCAGTTAATATTATTAATGAAAATGATGATTTAGAAATTATAGACGAATTTGAAAATTTTATTAATTCTGGTAGATATATGTTAGAAGAAATTTCTTTAGAGTGGTTTAAGAGAGTTACGTTTTATTCCTATTCGGATTTAGGAACTTATTATTTTCAAAAAAAATGGTCCTCGAAATTTAATAATGCAATTATTGAAATTGCAATAAATTTGGAAAATGAGTGTATTTGTTTTTTTAAAGATATTCTTGGAAAAAGGATTCTTTCTGATAATTTTTCGGATGATGATATGATAACACAAAATGGAACAGATATTTTTCAAATTTTGGGGGTATATATTATTAAATTGTATTTTTTTTGTTGATTTCATAAGTGGGGACAAACTATTTTAGAGATATTTTTAAATTATTATGTTAAAAATGAACGTAGTAATCATTTTGAGTATCTTATATTTTTTCTTTTCTTTTTTTGATATTAATATTAGGAAAACTGGAAACTACGACCTAATATTTCAAAGAGAGAGAATATGTCAATGGAGATTGCTTGTTTCTGATTTAATGCTTGCATATGGGATTTCATTTGATATTTTAGAAAAGAATGAAAATATAGTAAAACTTTTACTTCGGTTTGTTTATAATGATTTGATTTATTTTTTAAATTAATTTTTAGTCATAAGTTTTGCAATGCTATTATTCTTGAATATTTTGGAGCATTGCATGAATCAGTTATAAAAGAATATCAAGATATTAAGGATTATATGCTGTATCTTGGTAATGTTTCTGTCATTTATTTTCCAAATTGGTATGATTTTCTATTGTTAAAAATAAGTTTTTTATAAGTAAGTGAGGTTATTTCTGAAATTTCCCTTTCTAGAATTGATTTGGAAATATCAAAGTTGAAAGCTGTAGACTTCTTTACTTCTGTTTTTGTGTCGTCGAGATTAATGGAACATGAATTAGTTATTGAAAAATTAAAGCCTGTCTTACAGGGATCATCCGAATTTGGAAAATTGTTTCAGTTTAGTTTAATAGAGGAATTTTTGTCAAGGGCCCCTATTGATTTTAAATTACAGTTATGGAATTTGTTGCAAAACGTAATAATTTTTTAACGAAATTGATGCTTTAAGATAGTCTAACTATAGAAGGCATATCATAATTTATCTCAATTTGTAGATGCTTTGTGGTGTTGTTTAAAAGCTCTTTCTTTTGTAGTACTATGTTTTGATTCTTCACTGTTTAAGATTTCTGCTACAGGACAACAAAAAACTATATTTATTTTAAAACGCTTTTTTTCTGTTAGTTTTTTTAGTGTCTTTTTATTTTATTTTAAGATTAATGGATGATATAGGCATATCAATTGATTTCATATGCTTTGCAATGTGTAATTGATCAAGATAATATCCTTAGTATATTTCTATGAAAATACATATATATAACGCTTATTTATTAGGTTTTTTAAACACCGATATTATCTCAGAGTCATTATCTTCACTCTTGGTTATTTTGCGGCTTCTTCTTGTTTTTTGTTTTTTTGAAGATTCTATTATAGATAATAATTCATGTATTTTTAGATTTTCAAGCAATGAAGCTTTTGATGATAAACTTCATAATATGCAAGTTCGATCGTGGTGTTTTGCATATTGTTTATATAAGGAAATTCTTTCTGTAAGCTATTTATTTTTTATTTTTTTCGTCTAACTGTATTAGAGAACAAAAACAGATGTTAATAATTTTTATAAGGATATAACAAAATTTCTTTGTCTTATACATGAGGAACTTGGAATACGAGGATATTGTTCTTTATCTGATGGTTTGTATTTTTAATTATGAATTATTCTAATTTATAAATTAGGGATACTTTTGAAAATTCTTCAAAAAGAGCTTTTGAATTCAAGTCCTTTTTTTCTTACTACGGAGATTATTCAATGTTTGTATTGTCGATTTGGATTGTCGTTTGGAGTATTTTATTAAAAAATATTCTTCAACGTATTAACAGAAATAAGACAGACAATTTTTATCCTTTTGATCACTACACTGAACCTTTTGATATTGATTGTTTTTCTGCTGAGCAAATTTTACCGTTCATTTTGTCTCTTGTAAATCGGAGACGTTCAGGACTTACACTTCCTAGGGCTGATATAAAAAATGTATTAGACAAAATTTACACCGTATTAGAAAGTTCACCTAATTCTAAGGGTATATAATATGTTATATTTTTTCTTTGTTTATTTAAAATAAAATAGTTTCTAATTCATTTAATTTTACACTTATCGAAGCTTATTTGCTCGAGAATATTCGTTTGAATGATATTATTTCTTGTCAACATGGCTTATTAAAAAATAATACTATAGAAATCAATCATAGTCGTAATGGTTGTTATATTTTTTTGTAACTCTGCAATTAATTTTTTTTCTTTAGATTTGTCTGTTTTATCTTTATCTGATATCAATTTTGTACAAGCAGAAATACATATTAGTATGTTTCGTGCAAGAGGGAAGACAACTTTAAATAGGAGTACTGATGATCTTGAATTAGCATTAAAGTATTTGATGGTATAGCATTTTTTTTATTTTAACAATACTAAAAAAAAGGCTGATTTATCTTTAAATCCATTGAGAATCTCGTCATGGCATGCTCTTGGATTAACTTTTGGTTGGTTGTCAGATAGTGAGCTGACATGGAATGCTGAATATATACAAAATGAAAGAAAAACTATTTCAGAATTAAAAAAAGTATGTTGTTTTTTGTGAGCTTTAACATTTGGTTAAAATTCTATTAAGAAATCTCTTAAGGCGTATATGATGGCTTATAGTCTTTTTATTTCTTTTGCTAGTGTTACTGACGATAATTTTATTCATTTTTTCTCAAATCTACATTATGATTTTGGAATGCAACTATATACATCTCTTCATCCTCCTCTTGATATGGAACCTTTTATTTCGAAATTTTCACGGTTTTATGATGGACCTGATGGGCTGTTAAAAAATGAGCTTACGAATGATATTTCTTATTATCGAATTATTGAACTAGCAATGAAATGTTTTTTTTTTGCTTCTAAAAATATGACTGGTGATTGGAGGTATGATTAAATATATATATTATTTAGTATTACTTTTAATAATTAATAAATCGTAGATGTTTTTATATGTTAGGGAAAACATTGGGGAAATTAAATCGTGATCCTAGGGTATAATTATTGTTTAGTTTTATCTCGTTTATTATAACTTTTATAGCAAGTTCTTGATCAGTATGTTCGTGCAATTAAATTAGTACCTCGAAAAAATGCTCTTGCTGGTCAAGTGATTATTATTGAGCCTGATTATAAATTAGTATCGTCTATTGTAAAATATATTAGAGCTGGCCTCATCGATGTTTTTATTTTATTCTTTTTTTTTTTCTAATATTTTTATTAGTTAAAGATTGCTATTACATATCTTCAAGAAAGTGCATACAATGATAATATTTTTGAATCAGAAAAACTTTTGACAGAAAATGATGTTATTGAAATATGTTTAGTTATTTTGAATCGAATACGACTTGCTGATAAAAAGCATTGGCACCATAGACCAGTTTTTAGGGTTTATTTCCTAATGGTTAATTATACTTATTTATCATTGATTTAGTGTGCAAATATTCTTGAAGGTCAACTTAAATTACAATCTGCTAAAGATGAATTAGAGACTCTTTTTTCTATTAAATCTTTTGGAAAGTCAGTAATTAATATTTGGCGTCCTGATTTTGAACGGTTTGTTCATTTAGAAATTATATATATATAGCTTATTAAAAAGTCCTGGGAGACATTTTTATTATGCCGAAAAATATACTCTTTATTTTATAAAACTTTTGGATCAAACTAACGATAGAGATGGTCTTAAGCATTTGCTTAAACGGCTCCGCAAGGCATCTTCTTCTATTTATCACCATCGGCAAGTATGGGAGAGACTTTGTTGTGTTTATTTAAATGTAACTTTATCTATATTTTTTTTAATACTAATTTTTTAGTTATTACGACGCAATTCGTCAATTCTTACATGTCCTCCTATGTTTTGGAATATTACATTATTAAATTTTAATTTCATTGCTTCAAAGCTTGAAGAACAATTATTAAATAGCACATATTTAAATGAACATGGAATTGATAATATTCGGGATGTAATGGAGTTAAAGAAAATAAATGGAGGTTTATATAATGTTGAGATAGTTGATCAGTTTTTAGTTGATAGTTATTTTAAACTATACATCTCTTTTTCTGAAAAAATTATTCATGATCATTTTCTGGCTGATAATAAAGGTTGTAAGTTGAGAAAAGATAATTTAATTTCTAATGATTCTGATGTTGATAACGGTTATGAAAATATTAATGAAATAATATCAGTAATATTCGGTGAAATTTTTGTTAATTTAGATAGGTCTAACATGGCCGATAATATTTTAATTTCTCAAAAGGATGTCCTTTCACGCTTACCCTTTTTTTGTAAGGTAATTACACATATTTATTATTTTATCATTATTTAACTAAATATATTTTTAGCATAATTTTAATGAAATTCTAAAAGAAAACAGTTTAAAATTAAATAATAGTAATATACACGTATAGAATTATTACATTTGTTATTTTGGTTTTTAAATTATAAAATAACATATATTTTTATGATATATGCATATAAAATACTGTTAGTAATAAAAAAATTAATTGCTGATAATTATACTATATATCACTATGTATAAAATATACAATTATTAGTTTTATTGATAATTTATTAGCTTATCGCATTTATCTACAATTATTACATGAATAATTAAGATATTCAAATTTATAAAATAATTCTAAATAAAAGTATTCGTAACTTATAAAATAATATATTTTTTCTAAATTACGAATGATGAACCTTTTAAATGTAAAATTATTAAATAATTTTTAATACCAATATATTTCTAATCACTTTAATTATAGGAGAAATCATAATTGATAGAATTATATAAGTAAAAAATATTTGGTTATTTTGAATTAGGATTTTATATAGTTATTTAAATAAGAATTAAATTAAATATTTTTTTAATAGAAAAAATAATTACATAATACACAATATATATTTATTAAAGTATGAAATTTTATTTTTAAATAGCATATCATATCAATAAAATAATTATTTTATTAATCAGTATAATAGTGAATATGTTTTTGATAATTTATTTTAATATTATAATATAAATAAATCAATATAAAATGGTGAAATAAATTAAAGTATTTATATTCATTTGATTATACGTTATATATAAAATGAATAATTTATAGAAATTAACTATAATAATAGAATTAGTACTAAAGTTTGGTTTTAATTTACCGAGATAATATTATCATAATAATATATATATATACTTATAATTAATTTTAAAAGATCATAAATTAATAAAATATATACGTGATTTATACCATGATATTATTACGATATATATTTATTACTTAATAAAATGTATTATATTACATTTTAATATTAATCTATATTTTTCAAATAAATTTAAATAACATTCATTATAAATAATATTTTAAATAAAAGTACAAATATATAGATGATCTTTTAATTGATTATTAATTATATCATTAAACTACAATCAAATTTTTATATGTTTAAGAATTTTTGTTTAAATTTCATTATTATTTATTATCGAAACATTTTTAACCCATCCTAAATTGACGCGTTCAATCAATAAAAAAATTTAACATCAAAAATATTACCATGCAATCATGTGGAAATCCACTTTTTCTTCAATGGGTAAGTGAATGGATGCAGGAAGCAAAGGAAAAGAATCTAAAATCGTATAACGTCTTTAAAATAGTCAGTTACATTAATATATTAAAAAAAACTGAAAGATAATTTAGGCATATAATTCATTGTTATCATGTCCTATAACATTTTCAGATCCAAGTCAAGTAAAAAAATTAAAAGGGATAGGAAATATTATATCTACACGCTTAGAAAAACGTTTAAAAGAATATCAACGTACTAATATAGATTATAATATTCAACATGAAGGTGAGTTCAATATTTATTATTATTATAAACTAATTTAAAAAGCTAATATAAAAGATTCATTTTCTTCTCAACTAGAATCTCATTCAAACACTGAAACAATTCAAAAGTCCTTCCAACAAAAAGCAAAGGCACAATCATCAAAAACATATATACCTGGGTATAGATCTAAATCGTTTGCAATTCTTGTTGCACTTTTTAAATTTAATGAAGACACGGCAGTTTCTAAAGAAGAAATATTAAACATTGCTAGGTATTACTATGACATAGGCGATCATAAAAATGTCCATTCATTATGGAATGGAATGAAAATTCTTCTAGAAAAAGAATATGTATATAAAACAGTAAATCCGACAAGATACTATCTTACAGATTTGGGAAAAGAGATAGCGGTTGCTATATCCAGTTCGGTATCTTCAAATAAAATCATAGAAAATGATTCTCTCTTAAACAATGAGTTTAAAAAAAACAAAAAAGAAATTGAAGAAATTAATTATCATGAAATACATGTGATTAAGGAAATAGATCAAAACATAGAAATGAAAAAAAAAGTATTAAAAGAAATTCCAAAATCGCCAATACATAATACAATATTAAACATCTCAAAAATTCAACATAATTCATATTCTATTACATTATTATTAGATACGAGAGAAATGAAAACACAAAAAGATAAAGAATTTATTGAATATTACTTAACAAAAGAATCTATAGTTTTCGAATTCCGAACATTAGAATTAGGAGATGTTATATGGGTTGCAAGATGTAATACAACTAAAAAAGAATATATGTTAGATTTTATTATAGAAAGAAAAAGACTAAATGATCTTGCAAGCAGTATCAAAGATGGAAGATTTCATGAACAGAAGGTTTAACTCCTACATTATACAATTTTTTTAAAATATAATTTAGTTCCGTTTATCTAAATCATGTTTAAAACATGTAATATATATTATCGAAAATTGCGACTATGATTTCACAGATTTCAATATTGAGGCAATTCATTCAGCTATTTCAAGCACTCAAATTATTAACGGTTTTTTTGTAAAAAGACTTTCAGGACTAATAGAAACATTTAAATATATAGTAAGATTAACAAGATATATTTCACAAATTTATAAAGTATAAAAAAAGTAACATACTATTTTTTATTTATATATGCCAGACACAAGATTTATACATTATCGATAATGACATCAACTTACAAACGTATACATTACAAAAAAAAATGATTAACTCAACATATCCAGAACGCTCATATGTTATCGAATACAATACATTTTCAGATTTTTTATCAAAAACAGCGTCTTTAACTTTAGGCGATTTATTTCTTAAAATGTTATTAACGATTAAAGGTGTAAGCCCGGAGAAAGCAATTGAAATACAGAAACATTTCCCAACATTAAATGACTTATTAACATCATATTATAAAGAAACGTCAGAATATGAAAGAGAAATAATGATTGCAAAAAAATGCACAAATTACGGAAGAAAAAGTATATCACCATTATTATCCTCAAAAATATACAAAGTTTTTAAATGATATGTAATATAATCTCATGTATTAAAAAAAATCGTCATATATTTTATTGTATAGATGAACCTTTGTGCATAAATTATTTCATATTCATATTGCAATAAAAAAGCCCCGTTATTTTGACTACATATTTTTTAACTATTTCACTCTCAACTAAATTATTAATTAATGTATATTCATCATAATAGTATTCATTATTACGTATTACACTAATATTAAGCTTTAACATCGTATTAAAATATAACCAGATTATAGACAATTTTTTATTCATAATTATAGAAAATTCAAGATTGTATTTCTATGTAGTAAAATTTTATAATTAGATCGTTTTAAAAAAATCATAATTAAACATTCTAATTATTAATAAACAAAATTATATAATATATTCGAAAAATCTATTCCTCAAATAAATAATTCAGAGCATCATAATTAATTTTCTTAGAAAATGTTCGTTGTTGTAACATTTTTTTTGCAGATTCTACAGGTGTAGATGGCAAATTTATACTATTGGAATCTCTCGGTTTATGTTTTTTACGCTAAATATAATTTTAATCATAATAAAATTAATAAAACAAATTTTACATTTTTTGTCTGACGTCCAATACCAGCTTTAAGATCCGCTTCCAATTTTAAACGTCTCGCTACATAGTTTTAAAATAAAGATATAGACATATATATATAATATTGCCTTCTTGAGCAGCAAGATACTCCCTATTTAGCTCCATCCAAACTTGAGTTTTTGCTAAAACCTCAGGCTCACTCAAAATAATCTGGTTAATTTCATCATCATCCATATCAGAAAGAGTTTCATAACATTTATCAGAAGATTTCTTAGATTCTAGCAGTATAAATATTTTTCAAAAAAATATTAGAATCATTTACGTTGAATAGCAATAGACATTTTCTGAACATTTCTATCTTGTAATACAGATTCCATTTCACCCTTCAAAAAATTATCATCTAATTCGGCAACAAGGTCATCTGAATTTGATAATTTCAGCGGCAATACCATCTTTTTACTACAACACTGATTCTCAGTAACAGTATTTAATACTTTTGTTTCACATTCCTTATGACTATTCAAAAGCTCTATAGTTTCAATATCTTTTTTCCTTCGTTCTTTCTTTTTTCCTTGAAGATATGAAGGAGGATCATGAGTCTGTTCAAGCCATATAGTTCTAAAGTCTTGAACTGTCAAATCACCAGATGCAGTTGTTTTAAACTCTTCTAATCTTTTTCGAACAGTAAGATCACCAACTTTAACTATATGTACAATTTCTTCTAGACTTCGACGAAAATTATTCATACGCGCAGCTATTAAAAGACCTAAAGAAGTAAATCAGCTTATCTAGACAAAAGATTATATCACATGCACCACATATTCCAGCAGGTCTTCTACCAGTCTGCATCCAATCTCTATTCATTCTCTGAACTAATCTAATAGCATCGGTAGCAACTTTATGAGTTTCTGCTCCAAATTCCAAGAGAGCAGCAAATCTCGTTATATAAAGAGATGGATCAGCAAATGGAAGAGTAATATGAAGAATTTGCACTAATTTAAGAAATGTTGAACCAAGAGTAAAAACATTAATCTTATTTATAATTAAAAAAATATCAACAATTCAAACTTTACCTGAAGAATATCGGAAAAATCAATGAGCATATGAGATGTCCTCTCTAATCTACATACTATATATAAACAAGATGCAATAACATATTGTGATCGACGGCCTTGAATAAAATTATGTGTAACTGCAAGGGTAAAATAACGAACTGCTGTTTCAGCATGCCTCTCTGATAAGTGCAATGCAGCTGCTAGTGCGTTAATTCTTCGACGTCCTAAAAAGTCAACATATTTAAAAATAGAAAAAAAATTACCATTAGTTATAGTTTGTTCTCTAGATTCCAATGAATTCTGTTTACGATAAGGACCAATAGTACGTGCATGAGCTTGATATTTCAGAAAAAAGGATTTTTTTTTTTAAAAAATTACTCTGATCAGGACCAACAAAAGATCCTTGAACTATAGCAGCACCTGAAGACGCTTCACCAAATGTGATTTCAGAAACAATTACATTTTCTTCAATCACATTTCCACAAGAAATACAATAAGTAATACCTGAAGAAGAATCTACTTCAAGATTAGAACCTCCACAACCTGAACAAGTTGACATTGAAAGATTATCCTTTATCGATACGTAGAAAATTATAAAATTCCGGAAAAATCACATCACATCATTAAATATCAAAGAAAAACATAATAATAAAACTTTATTACTGTAAATCGCATTCATTGAAGCAATAATTTACGTATAATTCCAACTGTTTTATTTTATTTCAAATTAACATAAATATAAAACATTGAAAATAAAAATATTTTTAATAAAGTAACTAATAAGCCTTTAAAATATAATTTATTATACATTATTCATATTTAGAACAAAAATAATATATTTCTATCCAAAAACCTAAATAAAAAAATAAATACATTAATTTATACTTTAATGAATAAATATTTTTTCGTAAGCTTTTTTTATTATTTTTAATTATTATAAAGCTATATCATTTATCATTATCATCTTTAATAAAAATATAAACTAATTTTAAATTCAATATGTTAATTTTATTATATTTTTTTTTTTCAAAAAATTATATTATATAATTATCACAATATTTTCACAAATCAAAATAAAAACATCAAAATATAATATTATAATACGCTTAGTATATATATAACATTTAAAAATATAAGTCTAAATAATCTTTTTCAAAATTTAATTATGCAATTGGAAAAAAATACAATTAATCTTATTAAAAAGCTATCAGAAAAGCATCCTAAACCTCAAAATATTATATATACATATGGAACAGCAGGCTTTCGTATGAAGTTAATAATGATATTAATAGTTATTCTTATATTCATAATAAGTAGTCATAGACTTTTGGACTCAATCATGTTTAGATCAGGACTATTTTCATCTTTAAGATCCAAAAAATTGAAAGGAAAAACAATTGGAATTATGATAACAGCATCTCACAATCCAGCAGAAGATAATGGGATAAAACTTATAGATCCTTATGGTGAAATGTTAGAAATATCATGGGAAGAACATATTAACAATATTTCAAACGCAGAAAATACAGATATTTTAATTTCACTAATTGAGGAATTGATTTCTTGTCAAAAAATAGATCTTAAGATAAAATCAAACGTTATTTACGCAGGAGATACAAGGTAAAAAACATATTTTATAAATATAAATTAATTATGCAGACAATCAAGATTAAATTTAATAAATTCTCTTGTAGATGGATTATCTTGTTTCGAAACATCGTGGACAAATTATGAATTATTAACTACACCGCAATTACATTATCTTGTACATACTATTAATACAAAAAATACACCAGAAACTTATGGAAAACCAACGGAACTTGGATATTATAATAAACTTTCAAAAGCATATCAATATTTAATGAAAGATAAGATTTGTCAAACAACCCTTTATGTTGATTGTGCAAATGGAATTGGTGCATTAAAATTGGAAAATCTTTGTCGTTTAATAAACAAAAATATTTTAAATGTTAAAATAATCAACAAAAATACAAATATCCCATCCGATCTTAATAGAGAAGTTTAAAAGATTAAATAATATATCTTTTTTTAATAGATATAGTGCGGAGCAGATTTTGTTAAAGTACAATATAAATTACCATTAGGAATTGAAACAAATACAAAGGGTCGATTCATAAGCTTTGATGGAGATGCTGATCGCATTATATATTATTATATAGATTCAGGTATTTATTATTTTATTAGTTTTATCTATAAAATTTATTCTAGACAATAAATTTAAATTATTAGATGGAGATAAAATAGCATCATTAATAGCTATATTTATTGTAGAACTTGTCAAAACAGCATCAATTGATGTAAATATTGGTATAGTACAAACAGCTTATTCTAATAGAAGTTCTACAAATTTCATTTCAAAAATATTAGTAATATACTCATATTTTTATATTTTAATCTAAAAAAGATATCAATAGAAAATACCGGTAAACTGTGTATTAGCTGGAGTCAAACATCTTCATCATGCTGCAATGCAATATGATTGTGGAATATATTTCGAAGCTAATGGCCATGGAACTATTATTTTTTCTAAAAAGATGCAACTCCTTCTAACATTATATCAAGAAAAATCACCTATAGAACTAACTGCCATAAACTATCTTAAAGAACTGATTAATTTAGTAAATCAAACTATAGGCGATTCATTATCCAATATGCTGTTAGTAGAAGTTATTCTTGCATATAAAAATTGGAATATAGAAAAATGGGATAATATTTATACGGATTTTCCAAGTAGAATGATAAATGTTACAACAAAAAATAAAGAGCTTTATGAAACAATAGTAAATGTTAAAATAATCATTATTTAAAATATTTAATAGAAATTATAGGGTTCTAATTACAGACTCGTCAGGCCAAAAGAATTACAAGAGAAAATCGATGTTTTAATTTCAAATTATAAAGAAGGAAGAGCATTTATTAGAGCATCTGGCACAGAAAATATAGATAAGTACAATATATATATATACATAATTGAACTGACATAAAATCAATTAGAGTATATGCAGAAGCATTAGCAGAAAAAGATGCAGATGAACTTGCATTTAAGATTGCTCAACTAATCTACTAAATTACTTCTATTTATATTTAAACATATATAATATTTGATATCATAAAAAATTATTATATAAAATATTATATCTACAATTAAAAATCTTTCATCTACAATTCAATAACTATTGATAATATTAATTATCTAAATATAACATCTTGTACACCTTTAACGTTTTTTTTTAACTCAAAATTACTATCTAGAATTAAAAATTTATACCAATAATACGCAATAGGAATAGTCGCCTATATTCTATTTAGCTAATTAAAAGATAAAGGGGAATACCATATGCCATAAACTATGAGCATCAAATAAGTATAAAATAGGAGGAAAATCAAAAATCTCAAAACACATAGCAATCATAATAGCACAGACAATATACATAGGCCATAAAGCAAAAGGTCGAGAACCGTAGTTAGATAAAGAATAATATACCCATAAAATATTATGAAAAAATCCGATAAATACATTAGCAGCCATATTATACGAGTAATTAAATTTCACAAAAGATAAATATATAACATGAATCATGAAAGAAAATATGCAGATAAATGCCCATAAATAAACAAAAAAGTTATAATTTCTGTAAACATCTAAACGAAAAATCCTAAGAGGAGCAAAAAAAAAACTCCATAAAGTAAATGCTCCTGCAAAAAAATAATCAGCCCTTTCAGTAAATTTAAAGTCCCTTATATGATAAAGAGCACTCCAGAACCATGCATTTAATCCTAAAAGTGCATATATAATATAAAACTTTTTAAATGCATAATTAGAAGGAATCAATAATTTTATCCAACAAAAACCAAGATAATGAACGTATCCATTTAATATAGAGAAAACCACACTTGCAGGCTCCTGCATGGCTAATATTCTGATAAAATACCATTTACCCCAAAATTTCTCTTTTTGTAATCCATTCTTTTTTCTATGCAACGTTACAATTCTTTGACATGAATAATCACATTCGCTTTGACAATCCCACATTCCTATTCTTAAAACAAGCGAAAGCCTTCCTCGAATAAATTGTCTAGGAGCATCTTTTCTACAATTTAAAGCAACACATGCAGATACACAATTCTTAAATTCAAAAAGCTCATTTCCCCTACTACATAAAACATAGACGATAGAAAAAAAAGGGAAAAACAAGAATAAAGACATAACCATATATATTCCTTAATTTAACTCGTTCAAAAATTTAATATATACCAAAATCCGTTAAAAATATATACACGAAAATTAATTCATATTATTTTTTTTTTTAAACAATGATATATTACATAGCTACTTTATTAATATATTGCATTTAAAAAAATGTCAATAATTATTTTTATCATTTTAATATAACTTTATTTTACATATTTTGTAAATACAAAATAGCGGATGAAAACATTTCGAAATTATTAAAAAATCAATTTTTATAATGTTAATCAACATGTTTATAATTATTTTTAATTGTTTATATTTCTGACAAAGAGAGATAAATAAAATAGGGGGAATAGTTAAATATTGACGTTTTCTATGATTAGATTTTATTAACTTTAGTTATTTAAGACAAAATAAAAGCTATTACTACTATTTGGATAATTACATAATAATATGTGAAAAACATGCCGGAATTCACTAAATCATTGTTCTTTTTATCAAAACTCAACAATAAAATTTGTAATATAAATCAGTTTAAATCAAATCAATTAATACATGAATCATCTAATTCTCTGTTATCTTCTGAAGCACCTAACGATTTTGCATCTAAAGAATCTGAAAAGAAATCAACTAACAACAGTGTTGAAATCTCTGAATCAGTCTTTTACAATAATGATAATTTTAATTTAAAAAACACTCAAGTAAATTAACTCGAGCCTTTAAAACATCCAAAACTAATATAAAAACATAAAGTCATCATTGAGTCTTTTAACTTTATGCAATACACGGGAGTCTCCGTCATCCTTATCAGTAGAATCACCTAAAGGTCGATTAATTATAAAAATAATCCAAGCAAGAAATTTAAAAGTAAAAAGTATAGATGTAAATAGGTCCATTTAAGGCTTGGAACTATTAACTATTACTAGGCAGAACCTTATGTTATCTGTACATTTGAAAATAACGAATTTATATCTCAAGGACCTGTCATGGATCACAACGAGCCAATACGCGGGATAGCTATTCCAAAGTCTCATCATTCATCAGCATATCTTCATAATGTATACAAAGATGGTTTAGTAACCAGAAAAAGTAGTTTTTCAAATGTCATATACACTGCAAATAATCCTTTCTGGATGTATCAAGTTATATTGTATGTATTAAACTTGTCTGCTTTTTTCTTAAAAACACAGCGATGTTATCGATTTAAAAAGCAATATTGATATAAATGTTTATGATAGAAAGAACCATGAATCTTTTTTAGGTCATGTACAGATTAAGCCTATTTTTATACATAAAAAAGAAACGAGACACTGGTATAAGTAAGGAATTCAAAAAAAAAATCTAATTTCTAATAACAAAAGATTAGAGACTTTAGAAGAAGAAGATGATGATGAAGATATCGCAGAAATTCATTTAGAAATGATCTACGAACAAATTAATAAGCGACATTACGGTCCGGACGATTTTGAAATACTAAAACTTATCGGGAAGGGTAATAAGTTACAAACATAATTTAATGTTTTTTCTTAAATTATAAGGCACTTTTGGACAAGTTTATCAAGTAAAAAAGATCGATAATAATAGAATTTATGCCATGAAAGTTTTATCTAAAAAAACAATAGTCCAAAAAAAAGAAATCAAACATACAATTGGTGAAAGAGATATATTAGTACGCACTACTATTTCGGATTTGCCATTCATAATTGATCTCAAATTTTCATTCCAAACACCCACAGATTTATATCTAGTTACTAGTTATATGAGTGGAGGAGAACTCTTTTGGCATCTTCAAAAAGAAGGAAGATTTCCAGAACCCAGAGCTAAATTTTATATAGCAGAACTAATTCTTGCATTAGAACATTTGCACAATCATGATATAGTATATAGGTCTAAGTGTTTTCTTGCAGTATATTTTTACTTACAAATCATTCAGAGATCTTAAACCCGAAAATATACTTCTTGATGCAAATGGTCATATCGCATTATGCGATTTCGGATTGTCTAAAGCAAATTTATCTTCTAATTCCACAACAAATACCTTTTGCGGAACTACCGAATATTTAGCTCCAGAAATTCTTTTAGATAACTCAGGATATACTAAACTAGTAGATTTTTGGTCACTTGGTGTCCTTGTATTCGAAATGTGTTGTGGCTGGAGTCCATTTTATGCAGAAGATACACAGCAAATGTATAAAAATATTGCATTTGGAAAAGTTCGTTTCCCTAAAAATATATTAAGTCTTGAAGGAAGGAATTTTGTAAGAGAAGTAAGATTGCATATCCTAATATATTATAGCTTGCTAACTAAGATAGCTTTTGAATAGGAATCCTAAACATAGACTTGGTGCCACCAGAGATGCATTGGAACTTCGAGAGCATAGTTTTTTTCATGATATAGACTGGGATGCACTATTAAAGAAAAAAATCCCACCACCATTCAAACCTGTAATTTCAGGAGAGTCTGATGTTAGTAATTTTGATTTGGAGTTTACTTCTGCTCCAATACAGAAGCCCGAAAACAATATACATGCATCAACACCTTTAAGCTCAACTGTGCAAGCAATTTTTAAAGGATTTACATTGTATAATTTCATATAATAAAAAGTTATTTTCTAATTTTTTCAGTGTTGATGAAAGCTCTTTTGACGATCGTTTTGAAAAAAGTTTTTTCAGGAAATCTATTTTCATGGATCAAGATCAAAATTTAAGCTATAGCAATATGGATGATAGCGGAAATTATTATAAAGTTAATAATTATAAAAACAATAACCAAATAAATGACGATAGAACAATGAGCATTGTACAAACAGAAGATGAAATCTTTCAAGATAATTTTGATTAAACAATATTGTTTTATAAAAAACTATATTTTAAAATATATTAATTTCTAATTGTATATTACTTTACTGTTATAGTATATAGTTTTTCCTTATTATTTATCTGAATAATATTTTGTATTTTTTCGTACCTAATAAATTATATCTAAAAAATGTTTACAGGCATTATTGAAACAATCGGATTGCTTTCTAAAATTGAGAATCTTGATGGTATATCTTGGTCTATTTCTGATACTAATAGTATAATATCTGATGTGCATTGCGGCGATAGTATTTCTATAAATGGAGTGTGTCTTACAATTACTGAAATTAACAATAATTCCTTCAAGTTTAATATAAGTCCTGAAACTTTGAAAAGGACGAATTTTGGTAGCATGTCTGAAGGAGAAAAAGTAAATTTGGAAAGAGCTATAACAGTAGATAAGCGATTTGGAGGACACTTCGTTCAGGTAATTGAACTTATAACATATAATTTTAAAAATTCTAGGGACATATAGATACTATTGCAACTATCGTCCAAAAGGAGTCTAATAATCAAGAAATTAGATTTACATTTGAGCCTTATAATAAAAATATCTTAAAATATATTGTAGAGAAAGGTTATATTGCTATAGATGGCATTAGGTTATATTAAAATTATTTAAAATATTGCTAATAGTTTTAGTTTAACTGTTACACAAGTTAATAACAGTACCTTCAGTATAATGTTAATACCTTATACTCAGAAAAAGACTATTACATCTTCTAAAATAATAGGTGATACTGTAAATGTAGAAGTAGATCAAATGGGAAAATATGTGGAAAAATTATTACAGGAACATATAAAGAAACTTAAATATTAAAAAAGTTATTAATTAAACAAAAAATCCAATATTATTAATGCTATATAATGTTTAATATAATTTTTATTAATAATTTTTATCAAGATCCATATCGTCACGTTTCCTTTTTGCCAAAACAGTCATAGATTTTAAAGCTTGCTTCTTATATTTCTGTGTTCGCTTCTTTGCTCGCGTATTATACATATTTTTCATTTCTATAATTGCTTCTCTAGCTTAACATTAATCTCAAAACTTTTCCCTTATAAATGAATACCTTTGAGCTTCACTAACCCTTTCATTTAACAACATTACCATTTCTTTATCTGTAGAAAATTCATTCATTTTATTACCAAGCGCCTTTTCGATTCTCAAAAACAACTCCAGATCATATTGAGTAACTAAAGAAAGACTTTTACCAGATCTACCTGCTCGAGCAGTACGACCAACTCTATGAATATACGTTTTTGAATCAGTTGGTATATCATAATTTATAACATAATCAACAAGAGGACTTTATGAATCAATATTCAATATAATAGAATCGTTTTTCTTACATATCCAAACCCCTCGCAGCAACATCAGTAGCTATAAGAATATTAAATGATCCTGATTTAAATTTAGTTAATGCACCAAGTCTTGAAGATTGACTCATTTGACCATGCAAACATACTGCAGAAAACCCTAAATGACGAAGCAATATAGTTAGCCTTTGAACATCACTACAGGTACGAACAAAGGCTATAATTGATTGACCAATAAGTTCATTAATAAGAAATGCAAAATAAGTATCTTTATATTTAAAGGGAAAAAAGAGATATGACTGAATTAATGTTGATACTGTTGAATATTTAGTAGATACTGCTATACGCACAGGATTTGACAAAGATGCACGCTGAAGTTTTTCTACCTTAGAAGTCATAGTTGCAGAAAATAAATATGTATTTCTTTCTCTAGGAATAACTTTCAATATTTTTTCAATAATAGGACCAAAATTCATATCAAGGAGCTTATCTGCTTCATCAAGAACCTAATATATTAATTAAAAAAAAGTAATATAAATATAACTTTATACTAAATATTTTATTGTTCTAAGAGAAAAACCTTTAGTATTTTCTAAATGATCTTGTAAACGACCAGGTGTACAAACTACAATATGTGGCTTTTTATTTAATGCTATTGCTTGAGAAACCATATCCATACCACCAACAATAACTACACTTTTCAAACCAAGATTACTACCAAGAGCAGAAAATTGGTCAGAAATCTATTAAAATTAGAAGAATACAAATAAGATAAAATAAACCTGATAAGCTAGTTCTCTAGTAGGTGCTATAACACAAGCAAACAAAGAACTTGGTTTTTTCCATAAAGCTTGAATAATAGGTAATGCAAAAGCAGCAGTTTTTCCAGAACCCGTTTGAGCTAAACCAATAATATCTCGCCCTTGTAAAGCCCATGGAATTGCCTCTTGCTGAATAGGAGTGGGTAATTCAAACTTTAAAGCTTTACATATATTACAGAGCTCATCTATTAATCCCTATAACATTTTTAGATAAGCTACTTAAAAAAAAATCATACAAGATCTTTAAAATTCTTTTTAATTAAAACATCATTATTAAAAGAATCATTATCATTTATGACTGTTTCTGGCATAACCATTCCATATAGATAATTTAAAATACATTATAAAAAATATCGGAGAATTTAAAAAAATGTAATATAAATTCAAATAGTAAAAACAAAAATAAATTATAATTAATAAAAATAATAGTTACTAAAAAATGAAAAAGAAAAGAACTCATTTAAGAAAAAATGAAGAATTGTCGAATATCCATATACCAAAATCGGTACTTTAAGCTTTTACTAAATATATTTCTTATGTTCTAGATGGTTATACGTGCTGGAGCATCAAATGTTGGATCTAGTATATCCCAACTTGTACGAGACATTAGACGTATGATGGAGCCACATACTGCGGTTCGATTAAGAGTATTTAATATTATAAAAATATAACAAATTAATCTATGAAAGGAACGAAAAGCTAACCGACTTAAAAATTATATTGCTATGTCTCGTCCTTTAGGCGTCACACATTTGTTATTATTATCAAAAACGGAATTAGGACCTAATATGAGGATTATTCGAAGCCCACATGGGCCAACTCTATATTTTAGAATAAAAACATATTCTCTTTGTAAAGATATTATAAAAACACAAAAAAATCCTAGATCACCGGGTTCTGAATTCTTGATGCCACCTTTGGTAATACTCTTTTAATATATAAATTATATTTATTTTTTTAAGCTTATTTTAAATAATTTTATCTCTGGAAAAAAAGAACTACCTCATGAAACTCTTTTAACATCAACATTTCGAAACTTATTTCCTGAAATATCTGTCAAAAAAACTCAAACATCATATATTAAAAGAACATTACTTTTACATCGAGATCCATGTAAAGGTTATATTGATTTACGTCATTATGCCATTATAACAAAAAATGTTGATATTTGTCAACCAATTAGAAGAATTTCAACAAATTTGGGCATAAAAAAACCTTTACCGAATTTGGGTTTCATTAAAGATATATCAGAATATGTACTTCACAATACAGGATTTATGTCTTGTGAAAGTGATTCGGAAATTGATGATGATGCAATAGTTGAGGTCAAGGAGGAAACTAATATGAAAAACTATTCAAAAGAAAAAGTACAAAAAAAAGCTATAAAATTGGTTGAACTTGGTCCTAGACTGCGTTTAGAACTATATAAAATAACAGAAGGGGCCTCAGAAGGAAATGTTTTATTTCATAAAAGTATTACTAATACATTGAATGAAGAAACAAGCTTTAAAGAGGAACATTAAAAATTAGTAAAAAACAAATAATTAAAAGTATAAGAAATAACAATAATAAATATATGAAACTTGAAAATGAAGACTTAAAATAGAATTTTTATATATTTAATAATAATAATATTGAAAATAATTAGACGAATATTTTTTTAAATAAATACTTATGAACAATTCACTTTCTAAATCGTAACTTTCAATAATACCTCAAATTATATAATAAATATTATGACAACTTTAGGTATTTGTAAAGTATTCTCTATTCAATCTTAATAAAGAACCATAGAGGATCTTGAAAAAATAGAAAAGAATGACGAAATTCTAGATTCAACAGAAGAAAATTTATTTACAGATAATAATATAGACATAGAATTTTTAAATGCACCAGTAGAAGAATTAATTAACAGAACAAGATTGCTTGAAAATGATATAAAGGAAAGTATTGATAAGAAATATCTATTATTATTTAATTAATATTATTCAGGTTATGCGTTCAGAATATCAGCGACTTATTCATGAACAAAAAACTATGGAGGAAAAAATTAAAGATAACGAAGAAAAAATTAAGAACAACAAACAGTTACCATATCTTGTAGGAAATGTAATCGAAGTTCTAGATATAGATCCTACAACTGAAACAGAAGAAGGTGCGAATGTTGATTTAGATGCAACAAGAAAAGGGAAGTCAGCTGTTATTAAAACTTCGACACGTCAAACCATATTTCTTCCTCTTATAGGTCTTATAGACTCAGAGAATCTTAAACCGGGAGATCTTATCGGTGTTAATAAAGATTCATATTTAATTCTTGACACATTGCCACCTGAATATGATAGTAGGGTCAAAGCTATGGAAGTTGATGAAAAACCTATGGAGACTTATTCAGATATCGGAGGTCTAGATAAACAAGTAGAGGAGCTTGTAGAAGCAGTTGTTTTGCCTATGAAACAGGCAGATAAATTTAAGTCTTTGGGTATTCGACCACCAAAAGGTAAATAAGTATATTTATTTCTATATCAATGATAATGTTAAATAAGGGGCATTAATGTATGGTCCTCCAGGTACAGGAAAAACCTTATTAGCTAGAGCGTGTGCTGCTCAAACGAATGCAACATTTTTGAAACTTGCTGCTCCTCAACTCGTTCAAGTAATATTGAAGTTTTGATAAATCTATTATACATTATTAACAAACTAATCACAGATGTTTATCGGGGATGGTGCAAAATTAGTTAGAGATGCATTTTCTCTAGCAAAAGAAAAGGCTCCAGCTATTATTTTTATAGATGAACTAGATGCCATTGGAACAAAACGTTTCGATTCAGATAAATCCGGTGATAGAGAAGTCCAAAGAACTATGCTTGAGTTGTTGAACCAATTGGATGGATTTAGTAGTGATGAAAGAGTCAAAGTTCTAGCAGCAACTAATCGTGTCGATACTCTTGACCCAGCGTTATTACGAAATGGAAGATTAGATAGAAAAATAGAATTTCCTTTACCAAATGAGGAAGCAAGGTGCTAAGGTTCTAAATATTTAAACATTTTTTCTAATTTAATCTAGGGCAGGAATCTTACAAATTCATTCAAGAAAAATGACAATTGATAATCAAATTAACTGGAATGAACTAGCACGAAGTACTGATGAATACAACGGAGCTATGTTAAAAAGCGTATGTGTAGAAGCGGGTAAGACAATATATATTTTCGTATTTAGATATTTACAATTATTCAAGGAATGATAGCTTTAAGACAGGGAGAAACTAAAATAAATCATGAACATTTTGCAGATGCAGTTAACGAGGTTATGATGAGAAAGAAAACTATAAGTAACTTCTATGCATAACTTTTTCTATCTTATGCATTGTATAATATCGTCACTTGTTTTAACATAAATATTTCCTTTAAAAGAATGATATATTGTAATAATTTTCATAAAATATAAAAATTTAAAAAATTCTAAAATAAAAAAAATAAATAATCTTAAAATTATAAAAATATTTCATTATACTTTATAATTCGTAGTTTCATGCAGAATTATGTTTTAAAAAAATTATATCCCTAATATTTAGCAGAAAAATACAAAATTTGGACTATTATAGTTACATTATAATAAAAATAAAATACTAAATTATAGAAATATTTTCGAAAAAATACAATTTTAAATAGATATTAACAAGTCGCATTCAACTAATTTACAACAATCAAACAAATATCATCAAAGCTAAAATTTAGACATATATCGAAATAAAATACAATAATTTTAGTTTTTAACAACAAATCTAATAAATAAAATCCTATAAATAAAAATTCGAACTTCAAAATATAAAAGGATTTCTTTTTAAAAATATAATTATTAGTAAATTTATAAATATCATTAGCTTCCTAAATAGAAAATTAAAAAACTGGTAAAAAAATTATAACCTAAATACTAAATCTATAATTTAAAAAACAATTCGAATTATCAAACGCATTTTTCAATTTTTAAATATTCATAGTTCTTTTCTTCTTCTTGCCTTTCTTTAATCGCATGTAATATTTCTGAAGAACAAACTTTATAAACATCTTTGGGGATATCACTCAAGTGTACACACGAACCAGAAATAGGTCTTATTTCCATTAAAGTTTCGAGAACCACTTTTGAACCAGAATTGACCTTATCACTATCTATTCCACCTTGCCATCTTACTGAAGTAGGTTGAGAAGTAGCAAATCGAAGATGAGTATTTGTGTGCGGTTCATAAACACCAAATGCCCACTTTTCTCTTCTTTGGATCGTTAAAAAACTGTTGTATCGACTAAAACATGATTAAAAAATAAAAACCAAAATAAAAATAACCTAGCAGATCGAGCATGTTCTAACATCCAATTCTCATCAGTAATAGTAACCTTTCTTTTCTTTCTATATATTTCAGATTCAAATTCCGGATTATATTGATAAGCAGAACTAGTACCGAGCCAAGATATGTGATGATTTTTATCATACTCCATGTTTTCAGGCAAAGGTTTGTTATCGGAATTTACATTATCTAAACGGGGTTGACCCTTAGAAGTAGAACTTTCCCAATAATCATCAACAACTTGCTTTCCTTTAATTATAATATGAGAACCAAATTCACGAAAAATAGATCTTGCTGTAACTACACCAACTGAACGTTTTTTATATGATTCAGGAATAATATTCCTTTGGACTAAGTCTGACTTTTCTTCCTCATTAAGTATAACATTATACAAAGATGAATGTTTTAAGAAAAAAAGATACGGGTCACGATATCCCAAAGCATAAGCGGGCTCTGTAGAAAGCATGTATAAACGATCCCCACGTCCTAAAACAGTAAATGTCCTGCATCGATATTTTCTTCCACCCTCCAAAACACCAAGGTGATTAACTTTTTTTTCACCAGAAAAATCAATTTCGTCTAATACAATCTCATCATTCAAAACTTCTTTTTCAACACAGGATATATCTTTTGGTGCTTCTGAAATATGCAATGAAAGACCCTTTGGCTTTGGAGGTCTTCCTCTCCGAATAACAGTTTTATTATTTTTTATTGATGAAGCACCATAATCATCATCAGAAAGACCTACGTTCATTTGTTTTATACTCTTTTTTCTACCCCTTCTACCAGAAACAGCAGATATTTCATCAGCATGATCACCATCACCATATTCTGAACCACCTGGAGAACATAAATCATTGAATGTAGCACTCATTTAAATAAAGATATTAAGTCAATTATTGCAAGTGACACCTAATGAGCCTTTATATACAAAGAAAATACTTCTAAAGTTCCAAGTTCCATATAAATCATTTGTTATTTTTTAAAATTATTAACATTCAAAAATAAAAATATCGATTTTTTAAAGATCAAAAACAAATTTAAAGTTTCAAAATTTATAAAACATAAACTACTTCATTTAAATTAATAACCCACTAATTTTTTATATTTTAAATCATAATAAACAATCAAAAATACAAACATTTTAGTAATTTCTAACATTTCTATAATAAAATACTACTAAAAATAATACTAATATATATGTTGGTACCTTTAAAAATAATATAAGAACATAAAAGTAATTTATAACAGAGATTTGCATAAAAAACTATTTATAATACTTAAAATTCATTTTCTTTTATTAAAAGAAATTATAAAAATTAAGACATATCTTTCAATAGAAAAACATATAATTTAAAATATCCTCTATAAAAAATAATTTAAATACCAAATAAAACTCTTAAGCTAATCATTAAATATAATTAATATCAAAAAACAAAGGGAAAATTGATAAATATCTCTAAATTATTTAATATATATCGAATATAAACAATATTAAAACAAATAATTGTAAAGTTTATAATAATACAATATATATTTTTTATTGTATATACTCTTAAAACTTTATAAAGCAATTTTTACAATAAAAAATCTAAACGCATATTTAACATAGAATGGTTATAAATTCTGATTAATAGATAATAAATTTATAGTTAGAAATAATGCTGTTTATATATAAATTATTTTAAAACAAATAAAAATATTCTTACTCATTGAAAGATCCAAAAAAATTAAATATTTCAACAAATTTTTAAAAATTGATAAATTGACATAATAAAATCATATAATTGTATATATCAATTTCAAACCAATAAACATTATATTTAATATAAATAAAAACAAAGGACTTTCTTATATAAAAACAATTTAATCTAATATAATATTAGAAAAACCAATACAAAAAATTGAAACAAAATACAAAAGAATGATAAAAACCGATATGCCTAAGCATATAAAAAAACGAATAAAATTAATTATTGATCATAAAAAGCATAAAACATTGTTAACAATAAAGAGATATATCTCTTCAGAAATGATATGACCAATTTTATTATATTGTTTAGAATATAAAACAATATAAATTCTTAATTATTTTTAAGAAAAAATATCATCCAAATAATTACTTTAATCAATGATATAAAATTTTATCTTATTTTTTCATTATAAACAGTTCTTTTACATGCATAACTATTACAAAAACAAAATATCAATCAAAAATAAGTCTAAATGCTTATAGTATCCAAAGCGAATAATTAATTCTCAAAAATATATAACTAATTATATAATAGCCTGTCCAAATTCTTAAGTTTTTTCAAAAAAATATCTTAAATTATTTATAAACGAATTTAAAATAAATCTGCCATTTTTATCTAAACTACTTTATCTCATAAACTAAATACAAAAAATCACACTTAAATTCTCTTTAAACGACTCACTGTTCATTATTCTTATAAGAACCCAGTAGCTAAGGCATCAAAAATTGTTCATTAAATATTTGAAAAATATTTCGCAGAACATAAGATATTATTGTATTGTAAAACATTTAAAAATAATAAATTCCAATACCCTTATCTTCAATAAATTTAGATAAATAATTGTGTCTATTTAAAAAAAAAACTTAATTATGAAAAATTCTATTTAAATTCTTAAAGGACTTAATCTTGCGATATATTCGAAAGAAAAAAAAATACCTGCTTTTATCAACATTTTTAATTTGAAATTAAATATAGTAAGATTTTATTAAAAGGATAATCCTATAAATAACCTTTAAACAGGATGTCTAATCAGTATTATGAGGGGGGTCAACAGATATCAAATAGATACATTACAGGACAATATAGCAGTCAAGGATCAGACATAAAAAATATAGGATATGAATCAGAGCCAAAACAAGCATTTCAACAGAGTGCATTGCCTATGTACCAGCAAGAAATGAAGATGCCTAAGGAAAATTCTCAAATTCAAGCCTTTTGGGTAAGTTCTAAATAAATCGAAATTAAAATAATTTTTTCAAATTTACATCAATATGCTGATCAAATAAATTTAATAGCCTCAGACTGACAGAGAATTTATACAGGATCATCAAAAAGCAGATATGCATACAGAAGTGGAACTTAACAAAGAATTGAATGTAGAACTAAAATGCGATGAAGAAATTTCATCTTCATCTAGTATAATCGGAATGGCAAAACATAAAGGTATATCATTTTAAATAGCTTATTTTCGTAGGAGAAATATAGGATACTTATATTGTATATAGGACGGAAACAAAAATACCCTAAAAGCAGATTATCTCAAGGAGGATTAAAAAATACTCCTCGAAGTCGAAAACATGATAGCGTATTATTAGCTAATTATTTCGTTATCAAAAATTTAATCTAATAAATAGGAAGATGAGGATGAAGACTATAACATGGAAGGCACTAAAACAAAATCTGGCAGAAAAATACACCGTCCTACTCAATTTAATCCTGCTGCAAAAACTCCAAGTAATATTATTGCTTTATTTCGCAATAAGTATTTAGAAATTTTTAGGCAAAAGACGTGGTCCTGGCAGAAGATCTGCTCAGGATTCACATTTCTGCATTATTTGTCAACGAGGCCACAGTCCAAGTTCTAACAGAATTGTATTTTGTGATGGTTGTAATTTTCCATACCATCAACTATGTCATATACCAGTTATAGATGATCTTGTTATTAGTTTATCTGACTCAGAATGGTTATGTTATACCTGCGATAAAAAGCGTGTTAAAAGAACATTAATGACAGGTGCTACAGGTGCTAATCTCACAGAAGAAGAGGTTTTTTTAAACCAAGATGAAAATCTATTTTTAATTTTTATTTAGAAAAGAACATATCTTGCATCTCTTCCTTTATCACATTTAGTGGAACTTTTATTTTTTTGCGAAAAAATGTGTCCAAGCATACCATTTTATGCACCTAATACTCGTGAGATTCTAATGGAGATCCGACGTGCTAAAGAAGAAGCAATAATGAATGAAAATTCCATTACGGAACAACTAAACGGTGAACATTTTGATCCAGAATCAATATTGGATGATTCAGACTTAAGTGACGCGGCTGATTCGAATGCAGATCCAGATAATCTTAAAGGAGACCTTCCAAGTTATGAAAATATGATTATAGAAGCACTAACATCAATTCATGAGCCTAGAGGCGTTCCACCCAGAATTATATATGAATGGATGGAAAGGTATTTAGAAACTAATTTTATGACTATTATTTATTTTTTCTTAGTAATTATCCGACCTTAAATCCAAGATTTAGGGCATCTGCATCTCAGGCATTACAAAAAGCGGTGAAGAAAGGAAAACTTCAGAAAGACGGATCAAATTACTTTTTAAATACCGATTATAATGGAAAATATGTAATAAATTCCTTTTTTTTTTCTTTATCTTATTTGTTATAGGTATGCAATTCCAAGTTGTCTCAACAGCTACAATTACAGGAATCTATTCATAAAAACTCCACAATTAACATAGCATCATCTATTTCATTTTCAGAAAACCAATTACAACTTGTAACTATCTTAAAATATTACATTTTTAATTAATACATGTGTAGGGCACACTTCCTCATCTCCAACAAGGATTAAAACTCCCTCCTGAATTACAGGACTCTCAAAATTTCCTTATAGATGACAATAACGAGGTTTTTAGCCATACTGTTAACCCTTTACCCCAACAGTCAGATGATAATTCTCAAAAACAAGACATATCCAAAATATTAAAGGAAAGTTCTAATTTAGTGAATAAATTAGAAAACGATGTTATGAATATTCATCATGCAGATACAACTAACCAATCTTTGCAAACTGGCGGAAATGCGATAATCAGTAATTAACTTCCAATATTATACTTATTGTAAATGATTATATATAATTTACACTCATTTTTCTTGTAAAATAAATTTACTTATTTTAAATTTATTTATAATTTTATCTTCAATTATTTACTTGGCCTTTTTAATTAACACTATTCTGATATTAAATATAAATTATTCATATTATATTTATAAATTTTATACTATCGTAATTTTTTATGTTTAACCAAAATCTAATATTTTTAAAATGCCAGATCTAACAAAAATATTTTTTGAATATTCAAATAAATATAGCATTAAAATTTCTGAGATTAACAAAAAAACAAATATAGAAAAGAAATGTTCAGAAGATCCATATATAAAAGAAGCATATCAAATTGTAAAAATATTATTAAAAAAAAATAAGATAACATATATATAGTTTAAACATATTAGTGAATTAAAAAAATTCTTAGATAGCATACGACATGCATATCTTAATATAGAGTCTAGAGAATCTATAGATTTTCAGTCATTTAATAAACAGCATACATCTATTCTTTCATGCAGGAGTTTAAAAACATTATCAGACAAGCAAAGAGAAGAAATTGACCTAAAAATAAGAACAATTATTAAAAAATGTAGAGAAAGAATCCTAAAACTTGAAGATTTTGAAAAGAGTAATAACATTTATAAACTAAATTTGAAACATAAATTTATTTAAACAGGTAGAAAGGCATCGCTTAAGAAAACAGGATTCTTTACTTTATTTCTTCAAGACTCTAAAAAAAAAATAGAAGAACTAATTTCAGAACATAGAAGTAGTATAACGTGGTTTCTTAACAAAAAATTAAAATATGTATCTCGTATACATGAAGAACAACAGCATATTAAACTATTCCGACAAATAGAAAAAAATAAAAGGTAGCTTTTAAGTTATAATTAAGTTTTTTAATGTAGAAAAGAATTGTAGATTCTGCAAATATAATTTCTATTGAAGCAAATAAACAAACTACCGAAGATTCTATGATATTTAATTTAAATACAAACCTATCAAAAGAGCAAATTCAAATTCTTGAAACGGAAAACAATGAAATGCTTCAATATTTTGAATCAACACTTGATCAAGTAAGGTATATGGATTTTAAACGTTAAAAATATGTTTTTTTAACAAATCTTAGATCAGTACAAAAATCTCTATCTGAAATTTCGAAAATACAAACAGAATTAGCATCTCATATAGAAGAACAATCATTTATAACTAATAGACTATGCGAAGAAGCTCTTTCTACTTCTCAACTAATAAAAAATGGTAGCACTCAGTTAATAAAGACTAAAAAGAGAAATAGAACATCAGCAAAACTTATTACTTGGTTTCTTCTTATATCATCATCCATATTGTTATTATTAGATTGGTATAATTAGGTTTATGCATTTCAATATAAACTATAATTATAAAAATCTTCTTAAAATACATGTTTAGAAACATCTATTTTCTATATGGTTTTAAGGTATATCACCATTTTTATTATTTAACATCTCATTATATAAATCATAATTTTATTTATTTTCAGTTCTGATTTTTCAAACTTAAATTTAAATACAATATTTCGAAAATATTTCCATAATCAGTGAAATTATCTTTTAGAATATTGAAATTCAGAATAATATTCCCAATTAGATCATGTTTAAGAATTCATCATATTTAAAATAAAACAAATTATAAAGTTCTATTTTTGTCGTCTATGGAAACTTAAAAAACATCGAAAAAAATAATACATATTATCGAAGCATTTTTCAAAAATATCATGCTACCTATCTAATTTTAACAGTTAAAAACAAAAGCTTCTTACTAACTTTTTTGAAAATATAAATCCAGAAAGAACATTAGAACTATTACCATACAAACTCTCAACGCGATTTCGTATTCTCAGTCCCAAAAAAAATTTCTTCCATCTATAAAGGATCTCTTTTTCTCGTTTTTTTATTTCCTTTTCAATCTTTTTTTGCTCATCAAATATCCATGCTTCAAAACAAGTACTAGCATTTTCAGTAGCAATTAGAATACCCGTTATAATAGGAATTGCACGCTGATTTTTAAATTCAAATCCCGTAACGGCATCAGAATAATCAAAACCCAATTTTTTTGCAATCCTTCCAATTCCATGATAAGGCAAATGAGTAGCACCCTCAGGTATCATGGAATCAACAAACACATCTATATTTCCATAACCGTTCTTTGGAATAATTCCATTAACTACGGGAGGAGGAATATATAATTCTGTTTGAAATTCAGCATATAATGGTTGTATAGCCGATTTGTTAGTTTCGAAAGCAATAAGTTCATTTTCTCGTTTTCGCGACAAGGTGACACTCCTTGGTTTAACAATTTTAAGCGGTAATTCTCCTGATTTTATTTGTTTACCTTCTCTATGATAACATTCTACAGATTTACATAGCAAAATGTCGGATCTATTAAAGACCCTTTCTTCTTTTAATTTATCTCCCTTACCAAGTGTAAAAACATATACCGGAGATACTCCAGGACGAACCACTTCCTGTCTTTTAAGATGACGCTCAAGGATATAACTAAAAAAATCAATATAAATATTATAATATTATATTTTATACGTTGGATGTGTCTTATAATCGTTTATGGTGATATCTTCTATTTTCTTAGGCGGATTTTTTGGTTGCAAATCATTATTTTCTTTTAAATCTATATCCTATAAAAATTACAAACTAATTTATTAACGACTTATCAGTACCGATAGAACTGGCCTTTTAAATATGTTAACAAGCTTCTCAAATGAAGTATATTTATCTCTTTCAAAAGTAGTAAGTTTCGCTCGACTAAAAATTGACATATTATTTAAATATCTAAATGTAACATCTTTTGCGTATTCATCGACTTCGAAAGCCACAATATGGCTTATATTCATTTTAGTTTTATTAAGGGCTTTAGTATTTGGTATAAAAAAACTCCTATCTGAAGATACGACACAATTTAAAGTCATGCACTCAACAGAATACCATATATCAGCATTTTCGTCATAAACTTCAGTCCAAAAAACAGGATAAGGAAAACAGGAATCAAGTACTAATTCAATTGTTAATAAATAACACTATACTAATGTAATTATTACTTGGTTCAATTTTATCAACTAAATTTTCTTCAGATTTAATAAAAGTATTATCCAATTCATTTTCAGAAATCCTAATAAAATTATTCATTTACATATCATATAGAAGCGCATACCCAACACATACTTTTTTCGAGTTTTTAAATTTATTATTTGAGCATTTTTTTGATTCAAAACATTTTTCCTTATGAATTTCATAATTTTCTAAATTAAAATTTAAACCTATAGGTTGCAATGAAAAAATAAGTCTAGCATTAAAGCCAAAAGATCTCAGCAAAGATGTAAGAATTTGAGTCCCTGAATCCCTGCTTCCTTTTAAAAATGTAGCAATTTTACGAAATTCATGAACTGATTTAATAGTTTCGAACAAAGAAGCTTTCTAATCAAACTGTAAGTTATTATATAATAAAATTATATAATATAACATTTTTTAAACAAGAATAACATATAGTCGAATCTAATTTTCCTATTCCCAAAGCAATTATTTCAAATCGCTGTTTAAACCATTTTAAAATTATTAATAGTATTTCTTTAAAATCTAAGTGATCTGATCGTTTATTCAAAAGAATTTGTCTATAATTTTCGATTTGTTCAAAAAGTAAAGGAGATTCTTCTTTAAATTTATTTCGTAAAATATCTTGTGTTTCTTTATCATTAATCCATTTATTTCTAAAAAAACCATGGAAAATCAAACATGTAAGATGAAACAAATATATCTGAACTCTGATATTTCTCTTCAGAGAGTTAATATTTGAAACTTTTCTATTTTATCAATTTAGAATATAAGAATATCAAATAAAAAAACTACTTTTTAAATTTCGATTCTTTCTGATTGTTCAAAACAATATCCAATTTTTCATGAGAATCATCTCCAGCACCCTCCTCTTTCAATGGAACCTCTAAATAAAAGTTAAAAAATAAAAAAAATAATATAGTTCACTTTGATAGATCTCCACATCTTCCCAATCTACAGAACTTTCACCAGAGTCCTGAAAACATGAATCCAAAGGATTTGATTCAGATTTATCATCCAAGAATTCATCACTCTCAAGAGAGATATTTTTAGCAAAGTATTTGCTAGTTTGATCATAAACAATTTTCTTATTTTTTTTATCTAACAAAAAAAAATATAGAAAAATAAAAATAAAAGATTCATAAATACCTGAAAGCTTTAAGTTATCTTCATTATCGCTTACTGAATTACGCCTATTTCTTTTTATATTCTTTACATTATTTAATCTTTGCATTTAAACCTTTACGAGTACTTAAATTAATATATAAACTTATTTTTATAATATTCCAGAAAATGTTATAATATTTATTTAAAAATGACTATAAACAGATATTTTATTGTTCAGAATGTAAAATCTTAAAAGTATATTTTAACATAGCTTCATTTAATGGAATTCCTAAAAATCTTATAAAATCCTTTTACTTGCAAATTCATAATTATCTAGATAAAAGTAATATACAAGCTAAATTCAAGAAATATAAAGCAAAGAGATGCTAAATAAAATACTAAATCCAGAAACAGACAATAAACTAGCTATCTTCTAGAAAACGAATAATTATCTTATAATCGTTTTCTAACAATACAGCAAACCAGTTGAAATTTCTTAAAATCGAATATAACTCGCAAAAATTAATCCTAAATACTTCCAGCTAAACGCTTCCCAAATAAAACGTTTTTTTATAAACATTCCTATTAAAAGTTGAAATAGAAACTAAATATCTGGTTCAATATTTCATGAATAAATAGCCTAGTCTCTAAATTATTTCGCTTCAATATAGCAGACATCTAAAACATATTCAAATCATGTGAATGATTTAATTTAATCGAGCAATAAAGACCGAAAATATCAGAATCAACTTAAAACATCAAAGCAAGTAGTTCAAAGTCAAGAAAAAAACAAATCGTTAGAAGGTAAACATCACAAATTGATTTCATTCTAAAACAAGCCTCTGAAAAAATACTGGTGTCGATAAAAGAATATAATCCGGACCTGATAAAGATAACTTATGAAAAAAAATAATTGTAAAGTAACCAAATGAACAGAAACAAGCCTTTATCGTTAAGAAAGCAACGTTTCGAAGAATTACCAAACTGTAACAAGATTAAAGCTCATTATTTATAAACAATGAAGGTAATAATGGAGGGAGCATCTCATTTGAGCAATTATACTGTAAACAAGTACGAGTTGAAGAATCTTGTTTTGAACTACGATCTTCAGAAATATTCTTTTTCTCAAATTGTTGAAAGGCAACAGCAGCAAGAACATGCATATCATCAAGAGGCATAGGCAAAATCCGTGGATGTAATGCGGGAACTTTTTGAGAATTATTAGACCTATGCATGCATTCCGCAGAACATGAAGATGCTTGATCCGAAGATTTCACATTAGGAGCAGGTAATCTTTCTAATGCGAATGAGTAAAAAGTCCCTGCAGCAGTACCAACAGGAGTTTGTATCTCAAATACTCCAGTATCATTATATAAAAATGGATCATGGAACCGTTTTGTACGGGTATTATTATGAATCTTTGAATGACGAGTCAATTCATCAGATCTACTGAATCTCTTGTCACAGCCGGGAAACGTGCATGCATGCGGCTTTTCACCCGTATGTGTTCGAATATGACGTGTCTGATGCTCCGATCGCTGAAATGCCTTTGGACAAAAGGGGCATTCATATGGGCGATGAGTCTTGGATGCATTCCCCTTACTCATAAACCTTGAAATATTTCTCTCACAAGAATTCTTATATGTGATAGTTTTCATATTAAAAAGAATATAAACCTAACCTTAGTTAACAATCTAAAAGCTTCCAATTGGAGAATACTCAAATATCCACAAAGAAACGGCAAATTTATAAAAGAGAAACTATGACCAAAATCCTTAGTAACGCAAACACCAGGAACTATATAAATTATAGTGTCCGCAAATATGTATATATAAATATATACAAGACCCTTATATTAGACGATCAAGCAAAAGTCAAAGACCAAGTCAGAATAGAGCCTAAAACATGCAAAAAAAACAGGATAAAGGAAAAATAGATAAATGAAAGAATATAATCCAGCAAATACCGAGTACTAAATAAAAGCGAATATTAAATTAGATATTCACAAGTCAAGAGAACCAATAGCCTAAATATAGAAAAAAGCTCGCCAAATATACAAAAACCAATCAAATATAAAACCGACAATAAGATGTACAATGATACATAAAACCAGGGAAAAGCAATAAACTGTATAAAACTCCCTCAATACAGAGAAAATACACCAAATAAATTATAGAGAGACTTCTAATATTAGCTGAATCGAATTATTAAAAAAATCTTAAAACTAGCAAATCAATCACCGTAAACAAAGACAACACCTAGATTTCTGAGGCATTTTACCTAACCTAATATCCACTTAATGAATACCAAGTACCTAACACAAAATACATAAAATTTTTTATATTCTAGTAACCAAACTTGGATAGTTTTCCTGCATGACTAAGAATTTATTTAACATGCAAGGAAATTGTTTTTAACTAAAACTTTTATTTTTCTATTAAAGTCCTTTAGAGCATCAGCTAATACTAATAGGGCTTAATACATCTAAAAATTTCCTTTATATTATATAAACAAAAGACATTTTGTTTAAATAATTTTTATATTTAAACGTTAACCAGCTTATCAATTTTTATATAACAATATATATATTTTAATTACTATTAACCCATTTAATTTCACAAAACGCTCTCACGAAGCACTAAATCTACTATAAAAAAAGTAGAAAATCAATTATTATTTATATATATATCACATTTTATTTTTCCTCCACTCATTTAAGCCTATTCATTCATCTTTTTATACTTGTGAAAACCCTTACTACCCACAAACATTCTGGCACTTTACACAAAAGATGCAGATGCATTCAATTTTAAATAGAAAAATACAAGAGACATTATTATTATGTAGATTTTAAATAAATTTATTCAGTCATACTTGTACACATATTGCAAAATATCATAGAGATAAGAAATTTTGCACGACTATATAGCTCTGAAAAATAAGAAGTGAATATTATATATATTTAAGAGACTTATAAAATTGTATTTTTCATATTTTTATAGTTTTTATTTTGTGCTTAATTTTTCTATAAAGCTTGTGAGTTGAGCAGGATTCGTCATACACCCTAACTTAATGCCCTAGCCCTTTTATAGTCTAAGGCATTTGTATACAAACATTATATACTTTTATTTAATATTTTTAATTTAAATATGGAATCATCACAGATATATCTATCCTCATTATACCGTATGAGTTGGGTTTAAAAATCTATGAAAACATTAATATATATAGACCGATTACCAACAACATCAGCATTTGATGCGTTAACATCAGATCATACTTTGTCATTTATTAGTTCATCTATATCAGCATTAGATAGCATTTTTGGTGGAAATGGATTTAAAACAGGACAAATTACAGAAATATCAGGACCTCCAGGATCTGGAAAGACAGCAATAGCGTCTATTTTTTTTTGACATTTTAAAATATTAATTTAATAAGTTTAGATTACAGGCAACAATCAATTGTCTTAAAAAGAAAGAAAAAATATTATGGATAGGTATATTTTGTTTTATTGTATAATCAATTGAATCAAGCTAAGAAACGTTTCAACCGTTTCCAATGCATTCTTTGAAAAAGGTTATAAAACAAAACGAGGAAAAAAATACCAAATTGATTGACTATATTCATGAAGAAATGAATCCATTGAATTATTTAACTATTCTTCATGCACCATCTCTTAATAATCTTGTTGCACTCTTTTTACATAGTTACAAAACAAATTCAAAAGATCTGATTCAGCAAAAGAAATTAATCATTATAGACGATATAGCTACTCCTATCATTGCAGCATTTCCCCCAGACAATACTGAAAACCAGTCTCAAAATTCGACATATGACTTAACGCAAATAAGAAAATCACAAGTTTTAACAAATCTTTTATTATCATTTAACAGAATAGCTGCTAAAAATAATGCCTGCGTAAATAGTTTACTTTCTATTGTCATTATAACTAATAACATCTTAGATATTAATTCTATCTAAAATGGTTATAAAAATAAGAAATATAAATGGAAAAGAATGCGCTATTTTATCATCGCCTTTAAGTGATCATCTCTTTTTCTAAATTTCAACTAAATTTATACAAGGCTCATCATGGTCCCAAAATTGCCCAAATAAAATAATATTATTACGAAAAAATATAGATATTTTGGAAAATGAAGACAATTTATATAATAATAAACAAGTGCGTTTTATTTATATCCAAAAAGTTGGGGGTGTTACAATAAATTCAAATAGCTTAATACCATTCATTATTACAGTAAACTCTATCCAAAAAACTGAATTTTGCATTAATAATAACTAGGATGAAGGCATTATTAATATAACAGATGATTCAAATAATGTACTAGACACTTATCAAATTGAATCTCAAGTAAATGGCACGAATGAGGATGAATGCATTAATTAAATATAAAACTCTTATTAGTATTAATTATACACATCAACTAAAAATGATTTTGATCATTTTTATTAAAGAACGCTAATACGCATTTCATTACAATTCATCAACAATCAATATAAATGTTAACCAAGAAAACAAATAAAACAATTTTTATATAATCAAGCTAACATATGTTCTAAAAATAACTCTAACAAATTATTGATTAGAACAAGAATTCGTTGATGCACTAGAAAAGTTAATAAAATAATGGTAATTTCTATAATAAATACGTGAGCCATCTTTTAACAATTCTGTAGATTCCTTCAAATCTAGAAATACCCCCGAATCTTTGCATGCTAGCAAATATTCTTTAGTAGCTCTTTCAGCAACTTCTGCAATATTATCATCGACCTTATATAAATCACATTTTGTACATTCAACACATTTCTTTCCTGGAATAGACCGAAAATGATTGCAAAAATGAGCGTAAGATTCTTTCTTAATATTTTTTCTACAAATATAGCTAAAAAAATAAGTAGATATTTTCGACATTAATATATATTACCACATTACATAGCCACATTGACAAATAAGCTTATTACAACCATCAGATTTAACAAAACTTAAATTACAAACAGGACACTTAGAATGTGAGAAAGGTTATATGAATATTTACACACTATACCGTTCTTTTTACAGCATTGGCCATTTCTCTTTCAACATAAAGACGAAGTCCATCCAATTCCTTTTCAAAACATTTATGAAAAGGCATCCACTCTTTTCTACATCGACAACAACTAAATTTCCCGCAATAATCAACATTTCTACATTTAAATAAACTACAACTTCTTTTGAGTAATATAGGATATGCTGTTTTATCAATCCATTTTCTTAAAAAACTAGATGAACAATTAATAATAAAGAAAAACCCACCCAAGTAAACCGAAATAATAACAATCAAGCCTGAAAGAAACATGATAAAGGACAAAAAAAAGGCCAATTGCATTATGAAACCTATCATAAAAACAATAATAAATATTTTCCAATAAATTTTGATTTTCCAAACATCAATAAACTCAGCATATCCGCAAAATGGACAGGTAACAAGATTTTGACACGAATTATCAAAAATGCATCTAAACTTGAGGGAATCTTCATAAGCTTTAAATAAATCTGAAGGCAAGGAATTTTTCAGAGTATCTTCAGAATAAAACCCTGTACAAACAGTCTCAATATTAGAAAAAATACATTTTATTCGAAGTTGTCCCCTTAGATTTCCTTGACCATAAATCCCTTCTTGTACTGTCTTTTCAAGACACTTTTTACAAACAATATGCCCTTCAGAACAATACGTTAATGTTTCCCAAGCATATTCAGAAAAACAACAACCACACTCTATCAAAAGACCTTTATCATAATATTCTTGCCAATTCAATTGCACTGCATGTTCAAAATCCTTCATTACTATCTGATCCCTTCGGTTTTTTTCCAAATTTAACATTTCTGTAGATAACTCTTCACAAACAACATGACTTAGCCTTGAGCGCTTCTTTCTGACAAAAGAAACTAACGACTTCCACCAGCGTTCTCCCTGCATTCTAGACAAAACCGTCTTACTTCTATAATAATCATTATTATTCTCCACCATCACTGCGTTGATGGTGGAAGATGGTACATCTGGAAATTCAGAAATAAGCTGAAACCTAACAGAAGAAATATATTCATATGATCTAAATCTCTGCCAAGGCTCTATCTTGCCTATTTTAAGACGAGATACTCCAGTAGATTCAATATCTATATTTAACAATGATTCAATAGACTTTAATAAATATGTATCATCCTTCTGTATTAGCTCATTTCTAAGACATTCTACGTCAATATTTGGGAAAATCTGATTCAAAATATCCAGTTTTGCATTCTTTTTATCATGCTCACATATATAGTGCATCCATGAGCTTTTCTGAGCAATTTTTAACAGAAAAAAAAGCAAAAAATAGCACTAAAACCTTAGGATATTGGCCATAGCAATGAAATATAATCTTTAATGTAGATCTTTGAACAGCATCTTCATCATAATAAGCAAGACATTCCTTCAAATATAACGGATCAGCGTCAGGAAAAAGAGACTCCAACTGTAGCAACTCAAAATGGTTTTTAGGCAGAGGCAACGATCCATTCTCACTCTTATACTCTGTACCAGAAGCGCTGATCTCTTGCATGGCTTTATCTATAAATCATTAAATATTTAAAAAGTTGAGGTTAATAAACGATAAGAGGGTTATATTTACTACTATACATATAAAGATGAAATTTAGTTAATGAAAATACAAGAATCCTTATAATACATTAACGCATAAGATATTAAATACCATTTAACATCCTTTGGCAAAACCCCATTTCTCCAGTTATGTTTGAAGTAAAAGGTGTAAAGCGATCTTCTAGAGCATCATAAATTAAGAGAAATTCTTTCTAAAAAAATGAATAAAAGATTAGGAAATCAGTAAAAATACCTTTAGTTTTTCCCATAATATATAATCAAAAAATATATATTGACCTCTTTCATATTGAGGTGTTCTTTGAATCGGTTCTACACCAGGTTCTTTTGTAAGCCATAATTTTAATTCTTTATGATATCTCCAATTCCTATTTGTACTGGAATGATTAGCTTTTTTTAAGAAGAAGAATCTTACAGTTCTTGTGCAGCTGCTTCTTGCATTGCATCTCTGGGCATACTATAAAATATATAAAAAAGAGTCTCGTCAGAAAAATTTCGAATTTTAGACAAAGCAGGAGGAGCAAGTTGAACATTATAACATGCAGGAAGGTTAAATTTTGGTACTGAATAAGCCTTTGTTGTATTTAAATCCATCCAAGGAGATAAAAATGACATATACAAAGGTCGATCACTAAGAGTCAATTAACACTAAATCGTTGCAAATCATTCGTACTCAGAGTGATTGAGATTCAAACCCAACGCTGTTAAATCGCTTCCCAAAGCCATGGCATTTAAATCAGGATTTTCCATCTTGAAAATACTTAAAAGTCCTTTTAAAGAAAATCTTTCAACAGGCGTCAATGAAACAGGCGTTTGTCCAGTTGAGGATTCCTTTGCATCCATGGAAGACGTATTTGAAGACGTATCGGGAGGGAAAGACGAAAATAACAAATTAGTTAGAGAATTAGAAGGATGGTGTTCAACAGAAGGCAGTAAATCAGGATTTACTTTTGATGTATTCTATAAAAAGTAAAATTTATAAACAAAACAATTATTTTCAAACCATTTTTTCCTGATCACCAACAATGTTATATGATTGGACTCCTGGCTTTAAAATTGAAATAAAATTATCTGTAAAGAAGCATGTTAAAAACATTAAAAAATAAAATATAAAGGAACCTTTAATTATATCCAAAGAAGTATTCGTTTTAGAAATATTTTTCATTGTTTTCTGCAATGATGAAGAACCACCTGTCATAGTTGACAAAAGAGAGGATCGATGTGGAGATAACATAGGTTGATTAGTGTTTTGTTGTTTTGATGCAGGAGATAAGATAGAAGAATATGCATCCGTATAAGGATTTTCAGGATTAACATTGTTCATCTTCTGCCCCAACTTTATCATATCAATCCCAGATGTAATAGAAGAAAAGTCATCTTGATTATTAGAAAAACCATTTGTATTTGTTAACAAAGAACGAGTCAATAATGCCTGAGACTTTTGATGATCATTAATAGTTGAATATGCATATTCAGAATACTGATTAGAAGGATGTGCCAAGGAAGTATTTGAAGATGTGCCGAGTGCAGGAAAATCGGAAGGATCTAAAGGCGACATCTGATTTGCCAGATTTTCCGAAGAGATAGAATGTGAAATAACCGTAGGAGAATGAGCAAGATGCGCTGTATCTAAGAATTCTGGAGAGGAAGAATGCGGCTGCAGCACCTGAAATGTAGCCGCTGGATTAAGAGGCCAAGAAGATCCTGAAGAATATAAATGATAAAAACGAGGAGAAAAATCTACAAACCAGACTGAATCCTAGCCTTAGAGATTCTTCCTGTATTATTGACTGAGATAGGCGCTATTTTTCTTGAGATATTTGAACTTGAAGGGTATCCTATAGATGGACGTATTTGTTGACTAATACCTTAATAAATTAACAAAATGCCCTTTTTCCCCATAATATCTAACCATTTCTATTCATTTCAAAGACAAAAAAGGGACTTTACTCAAACCACTCAATATCAGTGAGCAGATCTTATCTTTGATCCAGACTTAAGTTAGCACAAAAATGGTATCATATGAAACCCACTTTAAAACACTCTATTCTAAATCAAGACAATTAATAAAAGCCTTATTAAATAATAATAATGTCTTACAAGAAATATTAAAAGGACTTTTAAGGTTGTTAAAGAAAAATTAAGGACGATTAAGAGAGTAGCTCAGAGATATATAAAAAATAAGGGAATTTAAAATAATTAAAAAATACAAATGTCAAGATATAAAGAGAGTGAATAGATTGTATTGGTTGTATCGTCAAGCAAATAAAGTCAGTTATTATAAATATAGAAAATAAGATTGAAAGTTAGAATATATAATAGCCAAGAGTACCAAATAAGATCATTAAAATACTAATCCAAAAGACATAATCCGTGGTAGAAATTAGGAAGAAAGAGAAATGATATTCAAGAGATCGTTTTTGAAGAGTCCTGGTAGAGAGAGGAGTCAAGGTTACAGTTGGAAGCATCTTTGGTGGATAATGTGCAAAATATAAGGGCTGTACAGGTGTCCCATCAAATTGATATAGCAAAAGCTTATATTCTTTGTAATATGCATCAAGAATAATCTCATATTTCTATATAAATTAGAAAAAAAAATCATAATCCAACTTACAATAATTAATTCTCTGACACTAAATCGAGTATATCGAGAGGTTAAGGCGGCACAAGGATCAGAAAATATTTGACGACCATCGCTGGGAAAGGGATTTAATAAGAGAGAGCCATTATCAAGTTTTTGATATGATCCATGTTGCCATTGCAACACAGCAACAGAGCATTCTGGAGTTATAGCTAAATAATGAATAAATATTTCAAATAAAAACATTTACAGTATTACGATTGGTAGAGACCCGATAAAGAGACTCTTCGAAATATCCATCTTCAGTAAAACTATATGAAATACCGGTCAATTTCGGAGGAAACATTACGTCTCGAGTAGGATCATAAAATTCCTATTAATAAATCAGAAAATTAAGTAGAGAATATTGTCCATACAGGCCCAGTAAATACACTTTTACTTTTTGATGTCCAAGTTCCTGCTAACCCTCTTTCATGTGAATAGCATCCTGACATAAACAAAGTCAATGAAATAAACAACAAATATATAAACGGATCCATGGCCATTCAAGTCAATTAATAGGTTAAAACTGATTTCTATAGCCGGATAAATGTTCAGTAAATATCTTAGATTATCAAACTTGGTATCGATCAAAAAAAAAACATAAATCAAAACATTGCAATATTTTTATAGAAAATCAGACAATTCCCTGCTTTCTTTCCAATCCAAGCGTATTATTAAAGATAGAAGAGAAACAGTTTCAGTCTTTGCGAAGTAATTGCATGTATCAAGTAAGATTTTTAAATGATGAGAGAAATTTTCCTCATATTTATGTAGTATATCGTTAAGTTTTTTCATTTTAGCAAAATCAATTTGCGGTTCAGTGGAATTATTGTCTTCTACAGAGGCCAAGGAACGGGTTAAGTATTTTGTATTAGATGCAAACATAGTACATGTCGTCATCAATTTTGCTTGAACCTATTTAAAATAAGAATCTTAATTCTTTTATGGAAAAACCTACACGAAGTAACTTAGAATTCGTCAACATACATTCTTTTAAACATGCATCAAGAAAATCGATGTGATCTTGCATAAGTTGTTCAACAGTTAGTATTTTTGAAAGTCTTTTTTGAAAAATCAACCAATTAGGTTCCATAACTTCATTTGTGCAATAGTAAAAAAGCTGTTGGACAAAATTAAGCATTTTTGAACGCAAAAGCCAAACACGATTCTTCCATTTCTCAACTTGTGAACAAATTGAATATTTTTTCCAAGACATATTCTTAGAATGATCAAGCCAAGCAGATCCTAATAATTGTTCCAAATGTCTCATGCTCAACAAATGCCTAAAAATAAGTTGGTAACGCAAAACGGCTTTTCGAGAAATAACAAGTGAAAGAGGAAAAGGTACAAAGTAATCAAATTGTAGCCCATTAATACCTATAATTCAATAAGCCCATTAATTTAATAATTTAAAAACATTTACCAGTAAATTCCTTATCCTTTTTTTCTGTACTGTATGCTTGACTCTGATAATCATCTATCCATATTGTTCCTGATGCAATTGCAGTTTCATCTATGCCGCTAAGACTTACGATTTTCATAAGCCAGTCAACCAACCCGACATTGCTCATTTGAACCTTAATATCTTCTTTAAAAGGATCATTGGAAGCAATGCTTCCAGGAATTCGAATAGAAATATCCAATAAACTTTGGAGCTTTGTCAAAGAAATATCCTTAACAAGCTTTTTTAGTTCATGAGATGCCAAATCAAGGAAATAAGTAAAAAAATCAGATTGATGAAGAAAAAAATAATGTTTTAAAGACAGGAGACGATTAGAAAGGCCATGCGTTTCGAGTAGTAATTTAAGCAAAGACGCATCAGCATGAGCATATGCAGCATTAACACTATCCAAAAACCTATTTATGATCAATTTTTATTTAATATCAAAAATTATTAATAACCTTATATCATCAAATGTAGAAGGCATATTATCAGATAAATCTTTAGATATATTTATTCCACTACATTCTCTAACAACATTTAGATATTTTCCAGCAACCAAAACTTTTGTTTTAACAGGTTCTAGCTGAGACGGTACTTCATTATCTCTGATTGTATATCTTTTCTCCCAATATTCATCGATATAGTCATCTTCAAGCCTATCTTTTTTTATGCTTTTCTGCTCTTTAATCATAAACTCAGATTGAGGATCACGTATTTCACCGCGATGCATCCATGCGTTCAGCATCTTCATATAAGGCTTAGATGTTTCTTTTAACAAATATTCCAAAAGCTTTTTTGCACGTGGATCCCCTGATAAAGACAAAAGACGATTTGTTATCATTTCTAAAACAGATCCTCCCTTACATACTTTCGAATTAACAATACTACTGATACCTTTATCTTGAATTGATCGAAGAAAAGAATCTACGTCATCGATACTATCATCACTATTTTCTTCATCAAGGACATAACTCTTTTTCATTATATCATGAATCAACGCTTGCATTACAAACAATGATTGAGATGTAGAATGCATATGAAGATGAAACGTATGTATAGTAAAAGACGGATTTGTATTAAATTGATGTTCCAACTGAGCAATTAAAGTAAAATAACCCTTTATTTTTAATTAATAAAAATGTACCCTTTTATCTTACCTTTAACAATTCCCTCATTGCTGCACAAAGAGCATGATTTACCAAACCACATTCTGGTTTACTATATATATCGATAAAAGCGTCAATACTAATATAACATGTTGCAACTTTCAATATCATTCTCGTCAAGTCAAGAAGAGAGGGCTCTAAATCATGAATTACCCACAAAAGTCTGTGTATACTATGTCTATATACCTGCACCGCTTGATATCCTAAATTTCACACCTGCCAAGCGATTATTATCATTCCAGCGATCCTCTTCATTTTGATATCGTATAAACCTTCCCTCGATCCCCTATATTATTAGATCTATGTAAATATATCTTGATAAATTGAACCATTAGAACCGACAACAAATCATCCATCAAAAACACTTCTTGCAAACTAGGCGATACGCCTTCAAAAGAAAAAGACGGCTGAGCGCTAAATGACACTGTAATCTGCCTAGCCAAGGGAGCTGTGCTACGAATTACTCGATTCAACTCATATACGGGGACTTAATATCAATTTTGATAAATTCATATATATAGTCTTCAAATACCATAATTTTTATCTTTTTTCAAGGAAGATAATATATGACCTTGTCCTTCATACAGAGAATTCTATAAATAAGCCATTTTAGCCTCCTATAAAGCAAGAATTATAGCTACATTGTCCGCATCACTTTTTCTCCCATGATTCAAAGGTGAATGAGTTAACCCTTCTAAAGACGCCTTTTGATCATATGACCCATTATTAAGCATTAATTCTAAGGGGTGAGGCTCATTTGTAGAGGATCTTAAGGATTGACTGCGAGGAAAACTCGATATACTGCCTGAAGCTGGTGAAGATGACCGTCTCATTGACCTAACGATACGACTAAAGGTTAAAGCAATAATAAAAGCACTAGATTTTGATTAAAAGAAAGAATCAAAAGTTTATACAGAAAATCAATAAAAACTTAGCAGCAAATAAGTAAAAAAAGGGAATCTCATATTCTTGAAAAATATGATCACTTTCTGGATTTTTTGGCATCATCTATATATAAATTAAAATCAAGAGAAAAAATATAAAACATACCGCGAGATGCCTTTTTTTCTAGCTCATCCCAGTCATCAGCTTCACTTAAATCTTCTTCATCAACTTCAGATTCATCATCTGAAGCATTTTCTTCATAATCAGATTCTTCTTCACTTTCGTCGTCTTCTTCTGTAACAGCAAATTCACTGCCTTCTTCTTCACTTTCAGCACTGTCCTCATCAGATTCATTATTTACTATTTAAATAATTAAATACTTGAAAAATAAAAAGTACACTTACAAAATGCCCATCCCCCCTCTTCGAAAAACGCCAATGGATCATCATTAATAGTTTTCATAATTGTCACCCAATTAAGATTTAAAACACCTTCCGTATATGCAATATCAACAGAACTAACCTATTACTCAAAAAACACAAACAATTAAAAAACTTACTCTAACCAATCCTTTACATTATCCAATTGACTCATTGGAATTGTATTAATATGTGCCGGTGGACGACGAAAATCTTTGAAAACAAAAACCTAATCATTCACTAAGCCTTATAATTAAATATTACAAAAGAAATTATACAAGATCAAAGTTCTTCAATCATAATCAATTATAAATTATTTCAAAAAAATTTGTCTTACCTTAAGTCCAAATTGCACTCTTTCTAAATGAGCAATTTCTATATCTGAAAGTGTTATTACTAGAAAAGGAGGATCGGTAAGATGAACTAAGCATTCGGTTGTTGGTTGTAAAAGCACATTACTTCGGAATGGAACCCCAGTAAATCCAAGTTCACGTACAGGAATATCAACGTCTATTACACCTTCATTCTAGAAACGATAAATAATATTTAAAAAAAACACAAAATTTCCCACAGATTCTGATATTTTTTCGCTAAATGCCTTAAATTCTTTGTTCAATGCAGCTCTTCTTCGCCTTTCTTCCTGCTCTAATTCCAATTCATCTTCATCACCATATCTATATTTTCTTTTTTTATTCCCAGTTTCATCAAATTGCATATCTGAAGCTTCTCGGTAAAATTGAACATCCTTTGCTCTTCTTTTGCCAATAATAATAGGATTTTTTAAATGAACATGAATCAAAGCAATCAATTCATTATCACAAGGTTGAAAAAAAAGATGTTTTATATTGCTAAAAAGAAGATCGATCTTATGATCAGATCGTAGTGGAGACTGATAACGCAATCCATTTTGATGAATTTGTAATTCACCAGGAACACGTTTCCCATCCAAAGCAGGGCGAGAAAATACATCAAGCAATTTTAAAGGTCGACGATCTATTACTATCAACATAATATTCAAAAAACGCATAAAAAATATACTTTTAACTTCTATTAAATTGTCCTGTTCAACAACATCTGCCATTTCTCTACGCTCTGCTTCACGTTTAGCAACATTCTTCTTCATTTCTTGTATTGATAAGAAAACTTCAGACATATGTCGAGTATCAGAGCTTCTGAAAGTCAAACTTCTTATAAAACTTGCGCTAAGATCATCAAATGGCTAATAAAAATAAAAACAGGTTAAACAAAAATATACAAAATACCATATCATCTTTTTTTCCTACACCTTGCCCTGGAGTAAGAAAATTAAGTCGCAAGTAAACGAATTCACCCTCATCATTTTTACTTGCATTCTTTAATGTTGATATATGAAAAGGTACAGGTCGACCATAAATTGGAACAATGATGCTACTATTTTTTATGTCAACTATGATCTTGAGTGTCTTTATAGATGAAGGCATTTGAGAATCTCTCTTATAAGATTCAATTTTTCTAAGAGCAGGTTTTTCTACCCCATTCTGGATTCCATCTCCATTAGAAAATCGAGCTAAGCCTTCCTCCTGCTTTTTCTCTGCCAATTCTTTCTGATGCTGTTTTCGTCTCTGCTCAGCAGAATCATCAACCTTTAATATTTAATAAGTAAAAATCCAATAAAAAATGTCTTCATACATCCTTATTTTCTCCCCTAGTTTTTCTTTTTAAAATCGCAGAATTTGCAGAAGAAACCTTGCGTTCAGGTCTTTTCTTAGATATATTTTCTTTTTCAATAGGCTCATCATCCTATAATAATGTCTAAAAATAATACAAAAGTATTATAAATAACTTACATTATAGTAAGATATATCATTATAGGATTTTGGACTGTCCGTATAAACAATTGGTGCGTCCCTTGTTACTTTTATTGTATCAATTAGCAATAAACTATATATTCTATCTTTAATATGCAGAGGCTTAGGATTTTCGATATCATTGAATCCAATTGAAATATTCAAAGTCATGCCATCTTTCAAAACCCGATTATTTTTTGAATTAAGTATCAAAGTCTTATCTTGAAACTCGATTCCAATGCCAAAACCAATATTACGAACAAATTTAGATTCGAGTTCAGGATATTTAACACGAATTAATCCAACAGCCTTATTATATACATCTTTAACAACAGCACCATCCTTAATGCTCTCAAATATTTTCTTCTGAAGCAATAATAAGAAATCATAATAATTTTCTTGAGTCTGATCTTCATTAGAAAACAAGAAAAAGGAAAAAACTACCTTATTAGGATCAATCAAATACGTCCTTCCAACATTAGAGCAATACGACTTATATCGAAGACCAAGTGAACACAGAATCACATTACCTTGTAACAGATGATCATCCGAAACAGCTGAAGGACGTAAATCATAATTTCCACCGCTCTGAATAATCGGTGTATAACACCATTCAAGCTGCTCCGGATCAAACTGATACAACTTAATCCGCTAACTAGAATCTATTCATGTATACATACATCACTACCCATCTTTGACCGAAAAAACGACTCCTCTTCGACCTTGCGCTCTACCATTTCTGATAATTGTGAATGAGAAACCTTATCCTCCTCATCAATGATAGTAGACATTTTGTCGACAAAATAGGTAGATATTAGCAAAACACTAGCTTTACAGGCCAGACGAATAGACTTCTATCATTTCATCAATTCCTAAAAATGAACAAAAATTTCGAAATTCTACCAATTCGTCTTCCTCCTTCACTGCCATAGCCAAAGAAACCCCTGATGACACGTCTACCTGCTCAAATGATGTCTTGCCATAAACTCCTTTCCATTCATCTGCGAATTTGCCCTTCAAAGTATCTCTTAAAAATACGCCGACACGTTTCTACTGAAGATCAGTCCTAGAATTCCAGAGTATTAGTTGGCCAACCCCGGCTTTTTCCATTGCATCCAAGACCTGTTTGAAAACCCCTTCATTTTCCGCTGGCTGCTTCGATCGTCTCAAGATCGTCATAGGAAACGCCTCGACACCATCCTTTAGAGTTTCCAGTATGGTTGCTGCAACGTATCAGAGCAAATACGGCCTATATAGCCTGGCCAAACCCTTTTTATCGCTGGTTAAGAAATAAATCATGTCTTGAGTCAAAAGCATCAACATATCAGGAAATTCATAACCAAGAAGCCAATTCTAGGCCTATTAAAAGCGTTTAAAAAGCAACAAAGACCCAACATGTATTGAGGACGTCTTAGAATAGGGTTTATCATCATCCAAAGCCCCTTGAACTACCAATAAAGACGTAATTTCAAAAAACACGTGCTCTTTTGTATGGAGATAATTCTATGAAAAATAAGTAAAAAATGCCAAGAAAAAGAACCAATGCTTCTCTAGAGCGGAGAAGCAGGCAATACTTGCCTTCCATAACCCAAGAAGCAGCCGAAGCCTCCGATCAAAGGTCCTGGAGTCTAATCGGATTTCCGCCGTCATCAAGACCAACCTCGAGACAGCGAGATGAAGGGCAGAGTTAATAAAAAAAGGTGAAAATAAGGCTATGAAAGAAAGGCAAGAATTATACAAGGAAAGAAGGGTAGTTGCATTATTTACAAATGACCCAAAGCAGAGGGCTAACAGTCAAAGAAGGAGAGATCAAAAAACATACTAGCGAAATTAGCAGTGAAAAAAAAGAGTAAAAATATACTGGAATGAAAAGATAAGGACATAGACGGCAATATTCATCCCAGTCTCTACCATATTTTGCTTTGCAGCGGCGAATATCTCTTGAAGTACGGTGGATCAGAACAAGAATAAAAAAAGCCGGATAAAAATAAGGTAATGGACTTGAAAAGCCGGTAATTAAAGCCCAAGAAAGCGATTGGATGAAATCAGCCTATAAATTTTAGCGAAAAATAAAGATTCAACAAAAAATAACAGTATAATGAATTTTCCTGGCAAATTGACCTTAAAAATTAAAAAATAATAATAAAAAGAGAAAAACATACACCAACCAGATGTTAATAGTGTACCGCCATTAGCACATTGGATATATTTGGGGTTTTTAATGGTTTGCCAAGGAAGCTGAGGAAAAGTCTTGCGCAATCGCAAAGCACCGTATCGTTGTTGACGAAAGCGATTTTTCTGACTATTAGGAAATAAGAAATGAGAAATACAAGGAGAAAATATGACCTATTAGAAGTATCAAAGACATAGTAAGAACCAATTAGAAGGAAAAAGCAAAAAATGTTATAAAGAATAGACCAACGATATTGATAGGGAGGGCGATTTACCAAAAATAAGGTACAATGACAATAAGTAAATGGAACACCAGCCATATTCCAAAAAATAAGCATAAATCCCCATTTTTCATAAGCCATATCCCTATAGAAAAAAGTGAGATGAATAAAAAAAAGAGAGAAAAGGTTAAACCATGTTGTAACAATCAATTCTTCGCCTTTTGCACAAGCATTTGCATATAAGTAATGGGCAAAAATAACAAAAGCAACCTGAGGAGAAACATAGCCATAAACCTCATATTGTCTAATGCCCACAGCAAGAGAAATGAAAAAAAGCATGAACCAAGGTAAACGAACTTCGAAAAACATTTTAAGATCAAGGTACTTTCCTATACGTGGATTAAGAGAAGCACCCATAAAGAAGTCATAAATAAAACAGCCCGACATACGGTGCACATTTCCGGTTAAAACAGCATGAAAATATGCAATAAAAGAAACAGCAAAACCTGATATAATTGCAACAGACAAAAGTGGACCAAATTCCGTAATCAATGTGTACAAATTAAATATCCCGGAAAAATGAAGAAATAATACTACTCCGATTGAAACATAGAATGACCATGCAGCATTGCAAAAATATAGTAATCTTTCATTATTTTCATGCGACAACTGCAACCCTTTTGTATAAACGCCTGGAAGAGTTACAGAAAAGACTCCCTGTACCAACAAAAATACCCAATAAATGATCCATGCTTTAGGATGTGGAAATGCATCCTCCGACACTTTATATCAACATATGCAAAAAAATCAACTTACTTTAACAATATAATGAACCATTGAAGACAAAAATTCGAAAAATGTTTCATTAGAACGAGGTAAAGCCCAATGGCCCTGATAATGTGCCCAACAAATCCAAAAATAATACATCAAACATGGAAAAAAAATTATCATAAAAAGCACTCCAATTGGACCCCCAAATTCATAATATTGAAAACTATCACTCGCCAACCCCCCCTGGGCTTTTGATTGAGCCTCTGGAGCGGAATCTCCCCGCTTGGATATTTCATTAGATAATTCTATTGTTTCGTTTGTCTGTATTTCCGCTTTAACATTCTTTCTTGAACGTGTCCCAACACACTGGACTGCTGATGCCGCAGATCGAGTCTGAATAGGGGTCCTTGCACTCTGAGACCGTGTCTCAACCATACCCTTAGAGACGTCTTAAAGATTTTTACTCTTAATCAATTCCTCGTTGACAATATCCTTATAAATATAGCCCCGAAAAAAAAAATAGAAAAATATAGAAGAAAAGCAAGAAACCCTTGATACCAAATTTACTCACAAAAGACAGCTGAAAATTATCTCAGAAGACTTAATTTTTTTGTTATGAAATTTCGGTTAAAAACAAATCCTTAACCCTAACCCGAATAAACTGAATCGCTGTATAAATCACAGGGACCAGGGCTTAACCCTATCCAGTCTAAGAATAAGCTAGCCTTAAGAGAACAATCCAAGGCTTAAATGAGGCCAGTTAAAGCTGAAATATGCCAATACAAGTGCAGCAAAAATGAATTAAAAGAAACAAGATTTTTGATGATTTGATAAATCGTCTAATAAAAATATTACTCGAAAAAAATCAAGATGACAAGTATAGATGATGTAATTTATAAGATAAATTAAAGCGTTTGAATAAGATGAATATGAAATCCAAGTACAATAGAAAAGACAATTTGTTTGTTCCCCAAAAAGCCGTAAAAATCCATATTCTATGCAAAAAAAAGTTCATGATTAAAGATTTCAAAAAGAAAATACTAAAAATGTATGAAATCAAGAAAATCCAGAGATAGCTAGTTGAAACAAGAATAAATAGTAAAACCCATGAATCATGAACGAAGATAAAAAAGAAGATAAGCAAAGCGATTGGGTGAATCGGAGGAAGGAATAACATGCTCTGGAAGGATATGAGAAATATGGGTATCGTCGATACGAATCCAGGAATGTAAACCCTGACGAAGAAGATCAACAGTGTAATGTCCACCTGAGGCAGACATTCCATGATGATAAACAACTAAAAGATAAATGAAAAATTAAAAACTTAGAAAGAGTTACCAGCAAACAAAACGAATTTTATATTTTTTTCAATGCGACGATGAGGACTCATTACAGATGGAGGGATTTCGAATTGCAAAGGATAATGAACATTTTTGTAAGATTTTTGAGCGCCGCCGACATTATCATAGGTAAAACGCTTAAGATGAAGAATAAGAACTTGTGGAAACGTTTCAATAAAAACTTGTTTTGTTGCTTTTAACTTTTCGCCCAAAGAAGAATGCCAATCTCCATGAAGAACTTCTGGCTGCGTAATATTCTGAAGTGCTTCTTCTATTGAACCTATATGAAGAGGTTCAATATCAAGCTGCAAAGATCGATAGGGTTCAAGTGTAATGGATGACTTCGTCCCAGGCACACGTAAAATAGAACGAAATTTTCCAGTGAAAATAGGTGTCAAAGGAGACTCAGATACGGTGGCCTAAAAATAATTAAAATAAAAAATATACCCAAAAAACCATGTAATTACCGATCGCATAATACTCGTTTTCTGTTTCGGACCTACTTCAACCCATTCGTTCTCGTTTTTATCCTGAGGATGATCGAAAGAATTGATAGATGCAAAATCTACAGAGTTCATATGCCGAACGGTGTTATTGGAAAAAACATCAGTATTTGGTTTCATTTCCTGAACAAATTCTTCATGAAGAGCATCGAGCAAAAGTCCTAAAAATTCTTCTGCATCTTCTTGATGCCCTCTCTACGAATTGCGATCAATGAATGTCAAAATAGCATGTATAGATCGACAAACCCTCATAGAATCAAAAAGCGTATTTCCTCGCATTGCCATATAAACATATTCTGGAATAAAAGGCTCTCCGAATTCATCAAAACTATCTTTCTTCGACGCCGACCCACCATTCAAAACCGGCCTATCTATAACAGGAAATTCACGAATAAAAGAAATCCTAGAGACTCATCAATTCATTTCTATCGATCGATCCACTTTACAATGCACTTAATAAAGATGTATCGTTAGCGAAATTATGAGCCACTTTTTTACCAATTTCATCCAATAAATTATAAAACGGAGGACAAAAAGCTAAAACCTGAAGAATCTTTTTCCATTATATACACACCCCCCCTGACCAAAAATACATACCACATTCATAAAACAAACATTGCCGATATTAATAAGACCGCGAGGCTGAATGAAAACATTGTGGCTTCTCTCTGACTTCATAGCGCAATCCAGCGCCTCCTTTAAATTAGACAGCGTCTCTGCACCTGCCAGCTTCGATGGCGCGCAAGAATCGCCTGATTCCCGCTCTTTAAGCAAATCCGACCACGATTTCGATGCAACGCTACTATTCTGGGCGGGCCCATCATCTCTGACGACCTCTTTATCCCCAGATACCTCATTTGGCCCGGTTTTTTCTGGCGGCAAACCCGAGCCCTGAGATTTTTTCTCAGAAAGCGCTGGCTCGACCTGGGCATTTGATGACCGCTTCATCATCTCAAGACACTTCGGACACTTGTATTTCCTGCGAGGAAAGGGCTTATCTGGTGCGGAATACCAAGGAAGCTGGTCATTGATTAACACCAATTCCTCAAAAAAAGGCCATTATTCACGGGAAAAAAACGTACCACAGGCAAAGGGCTCTGAAGATAACCATTAGAGGCTCCGCAATCGTCCACAGTCCTCTCAAAGTCCTGTCCAGCCATTTTTGTCCTGAAAGCCTCTGCTTTTTTTTTTTGAACGTTGAGCCGTTTTTCGCTGGCGAGCTCAGCACCGACCTCACTTTTATCATATAAATTGGATATCCATAGAAAGGGCATAAGGCGGCCCTCTGAGCGGCAACAGAGGGCAGATATCGAGGCGGCAAGTGTCGGACGAGGGCGGTGTCTTTTTTCCCGCTTTAAATGGCCCAAAATAGGCCGAGATTTTAATCTATATTTGTCACAGAGTGATACGCTATATTTCTGGAAAAAAGGGCCTTTTCAGGGCACAAAAAGGGGGCCATATAATTCATCTTGTTCAGATCTACTGGATTCTCTTTTTTTTTGGAAAAATATCGAAAAATCCGCTTAAATTGGCCCGACTATTTTGCCTACAAACAATTTTAACCAAAAGATACATAAATTAGTCTGTAATTGGGTTTGGAGCAGCGATGGGCATAGGGGAGATGGATGAGAATGTTGGGAAGCCAATCTGCTATTTAAACGAGTCAAACAACATAAATGTCAAAAATAAAGTTGCAAAAAATTACAACAAAAAGCCATGCAAAGGTGAGGGTTTGCTTGCAAAGGGTCCAATTTATTGAGATATAAAGAAATCGACAGAAAAAGACCCAATTGTTTTTTAAAAGAACAAGACGATAGTCAGAAAAACGAGAAAAACCAATCCAAATCTATATGTGAAAAGCAAAAAATATTATCTAAGATAGAAAATAAAAAGAACATATCTTTAAAACAAAAAAATTTCAAATTTACGAGCAAAGTGGAAAAAGTGCCGTTAACACATTTATTGAACTTTTCGTATTCCAGATCTCTTACATCTCAACTAACAAATTCAGATTATAAAAGTACAAAAAAAAAACATATGCATAAGAATGATTATCGGACAAAGAACAGGGAGTATTTCATTAATGCAAATTATAGATTTATTGTAAGTCCATACGAAGATTATCGCCCACAAATGCTAGATCCTGATGTACCTATACCTTGGGAAAATATATTACAAATACTTGTTTCACGACTGACACAACATTCATCATGTGCAATATGTTTGGAAGAAGATCTTGTAGCATCTCGAATGACAAAATGTGGCCATATTTTTTGCCTACCTTGTATTATACGTTATTTTGAAAGCAAAAATGAAGATGATAATAGGGATTTCAAATGGAAAAGATGTCCAATATGCTTTGATGCAATTTCTATTATGGATTTAAAACCTTTACGATGGCATGACAATGTTTCCCCGGAATTACCTGTTGAAGGAAAAGAAATACTTCTTCGTTTATTCATACGCAAACAAGGGAATTTTTTCTCATTACCATTGGAAAGCATGTCAAAAAGTATAGATAGAAATGAAATTCCATGGTATTTTGAGCAAGACGTCCTGGATTATTCTCGTATTATGAAAGCGTCTGAAAATTACATGATTGAAGAAATGAATCTTGAACTTAAGAAATTATACAGAATAAAAGATAGCAAAAAGACCGACATAGATTTTACAACCCAATCAATTAATAAAGCAATAGAACAGATTCAACAATCTATACTATCATTTGAAAAAATATCCAATGATCACAAACATTTATATGAAACAGAAGCGTTAACAGAAACTCAAATAAATATCAAAGAATTGAATATAGAGGACAATGCATTAGCTGAAACTAAATCATTTGATAATGAACAAAAAATTTATTCTTACTTATTTTATCGACCTCAAATAATGACACATTACTACTTATCTATTTTAGATATAAAAATACTTAAAATGGCATTTGGGGATTATAGATTTTTTCCTCCAAATATTATCACTAAAATAGAAAATATATCAACAGGTCATATTGTAGACGACGAATTGCGTAAACGAACAAAATATCTTTCTCATTTACCTTATGGATGTGAAGTTTCATTTCTAGAATGCAACTGGTCAGGCGTAATTGATGAATCAATTTTAGAGAAATTCGATTATGAGATTAAGAAAAGACAGCAAAAGAAGATAGAAAAAATCATAAAAGAGGAAAAAGATTTTAAAAAAAGATATTTCAAAGAGAGGAGACAAACAGATCTATATTATTAAGATGGGATGCATTTATTATTTAAATGTTCAAGTCCAGAAATAATGATAAAAATTACAAAGCGATTACACCATTTATATTCTAACTGACATTTATAGCACATAAAAAATGTAATTATTTATGTAGCTAGTATTTACCATAATTAAACATAATAGCCAGCACAATTGGGTATCTAATCATTCATTCTTGAAATATTCCATTAACAAAAAAACATGGTTAGAATATAAAGATTAAATTAATAGCCCTACAAAGGAAAAATATTACAACCCTTGCATATCAGCCTTTGCCAAAACACAATTACATCCTATGGCTGATATAAATTCAGCAGAATCATAAATACTATGAGTGGATTCATATAAATAAACCCAAAAACATAAATACCCTTTACAAAAAACTCAAACACAAGACTTATTCCCCTCAATTAAAAGTGTTCAGTACCGAAGCCTTAAAAATTACAAAAAACTACCCAAATACAATGCTATACTCAAAAAATAGATAGCCATTACAAGAAACAATACAAAATCCAATGACTGTCCTAGCAATCTATATCGACCAAGAATACCGCTACAGACTAATCCAGCCATCCGACCCGTTCAAATGCCTGCCAGAGACGACTTGCCTTGTTTACATCAATACGCGCACATCGTTGTGCATCTGTCCGCCGAAACCCAAGCCCTGCCTCTTTGCGTGCATGATACTCTGCAAAAATACGCCGCTTGTTATCGAGATAAACCATAGCGGGCAATCTCAACTGCGAAGCCAAATAAACCTCTGCTGGATGCAGCTGATCGACATGCGGATCATTGGACAGATCCAGCGGAATCCCCTTCCACTCAGCCCTCAATGGCCGAGGATGATTAATTTTATCCAGTGTTGAAGTAGGCGGACAAAAGTCCGGCAGCAGCTCGTAGGGCGTATTCGCCACATCGAACGAATGGGTATGCAAATAGTGTTCCTTTGACGACTGTTTCGGCTTGTAGTTAGGCATGCCGATTGAGAAAAACTGAGTCTTCGACTTCCCGGCCCCGCGAGCTGCGGATGTTGTACGACAGCCGGGGGCGGAGACAGCGCGACGAACAACGCCCTGCGAGGCCCTCGGCCTCTTCTTCTGGGCGTCTGCCGTGGACGACGGCATGTGATAAGCGAGCCATCTGCGCTCGTTGCGAAGCATTCCACGGGGATCGTTTTTGTACAAATCGAAGACACGCGCGACGAACGTAGCGCTTGTAAGCTCGCTCTTCTCGGGCCGGTCCTTCCTGGGCTCAGTTCCCTCAGCCTTTGCCTGTGGCAGAGGCGGGGCATCTTCCTTTGGAGACGGGGGGGGCGACGGAATAACAAACCCGTGCTGATAGAGCTTGCACAGAGTCGAGGGTGCAGGCTCAGACCACTTGGAAAACCCGGAGTGTATCTCAGGAGGCGAAAGAAGCATGTTTCGCTAGCGAAATTTTCAGTCAAAGCAGCGTCTTTCAAGGGGGTTTACTTTTTTTCTCGAAAAAAGAGGGAAGTAAAAAAAACAAGGCAGACCGCCCGAAGATAAGCGGACTTAGGGTTGAGACCACGAGAAGCGGGGGGTAGGTTAAGGGTTGAGCGGAGCGGTAGGGTTGAAGATGGGGGTGGAGTGAAGTTAGGGTTGGGCATTGCTTGTCAGGGTTGGAGTTAGGTTAGGTTGGGGCGACTCATAGGAAGGATAGGGCAGCTCATAGGTCGGGACTTTCATAGCTAGGGCTGGTCATAGATAGGGTTGGGCAGGGGCAGGGGCAGGGTTGGAACATAGGGGGAGCCTGAAGATGGGGGGAGGTTAGTTGAGATCAGTGTCTATTAACTACATAACAGCTCACACCAATACACCAGTGTCCTCAATAGGCACAAAATGATCATCATACTTGAGCCTCTTATAACTTTCCTGTTTAGAATCAGGGTTTTTTTGATCAAGTTGAATTTTGTCAGAAGAATTAAAAGAAAAAAGCATCTTTGAAAATCGGTCAAAATCAGTGTGTTTTGAAGTGTCTGAACGAGAATATAATAAAATATAGGCCTGTTGCTTAAGAACGGTCTGAAGGCTCACCGTCGATACCTATATATTAAATAATATAAGAAAACAAAAATATGAATAAAAAGGCAGGGGAATATCCACCATATCATCATTAAAATGCAACCAGGTGCTATTGCTAGTTTTACAGAAAGAATAATAATGACCACATCGTGTATCACTTCCTGAGTGAACGATAATACCGATAAGATCGTAAATGATAGGGTTTTGCTTCAAGATATAAGAGACAAAAATGTATAAAAGCACAAACCTTCTTTTGAGACGTGTATGGGGTTAATTCAAGGGTTTCGCCATAGCGAATATATCGAGTAATTTTTGACATTTTAAAAGCCTTGTTGAAAGAAAATCGCTTAAGATGTAATGTTAAAATCGGAGGGAGGGTGTAGATAGTAGACTTTTTTTGAAAATCAACCAAAATCTTGCATTTTTCGCATTTATATCGATTGGATTGAGTCAACGTTTCTTCACGAACATACATATCCAATGCTTCTTCAATGGAAGCGCCCATTAAATCCAGTGAAAGATCCAAATAGACAGGATATGTATTCGATATGTCGTTGCACTTGAGACACTTGACTTGTTGTCGCAGATAACCGCCGAATATTTTATATATCACAGTTGTTTCTTGACTGGCGAAATCTAAATTCCTAATAAAGTATAAATATCCATTAAAAAACAGAAAAAAGTACTTGTATGGATAAATACACGAGCGTTGCATTTCTCCAAGCAAACATCGAAGAAATTCATGAGCGTCTTCTTGTTGATATGGCTGAAATCGTTTAGATATCCATTTTAGTGCGCCAACAATATGAAGTGGTTTAAACGCACGAGCAGGACGATTTCCATCAGAAGGGTAACACTGGGCTACATGTTCCTCCATTTTGCAAAAAACACAAGCGCTCATTTGACCTGTTTTATATCAGTTTTTCAATCGATCAAGTGACTCTCAACATTGTGATGAATGATGGCCAGCAAGCAAATATTGAACAAATGGAGGGACATGAGAGAGTATCTGAAGCACTGAATTAAGATAGCACGTATTACCAACATTAATTAATCCTGGAGCAGGTGTTCTTATACAGGTCCAACTGTGTAGCAATTGATCTGACGAAAATAACACAGTGGAAGGGCGGGCTATAGATGATTCACTATCGCTAGATTGCGATGATTCCAAAGAATGCGCTGCCTGAGTCTCAGTTGTCGTATTACCGGCAGATTCAACAATATTGACAGGAGTATACAAAGTATCCCAATGTCCAAGCGGCTCTATAAAGCAAGGACCAAAACGAACAGGGTTTTCAAGCAACGACTGAAGATCAAAATACGGTGAATCATCTGTCTTAACCACCGTTTCTTCCATATAAAGTTATCACTATTTATCAAAACTCTTTAAATTCAATTTTGACCGTTTTTTGTGGGTTTTAAAAGCTGAAAAAAGAGGTCCTTCAAAAAATATACAAAACTATCAATCTATTCATCAAAAGGGCTTCAAAATCGTTCTTTTTAGGTGCTTTTTGTACTTCCTTTTTTTTATCATTGAGTGCGGTTGACCTACGTCTATCTCCGTTATCTAATCTTATCAGAAAAAAATAAAAAAAATCAGCCTTTCTATAGATCAACTCAGCATTCTGTATCTCAGATGGGAGATAAAGAGATGAATGAAGAGAGAGAAAAGAACACCAAACAATCTAAAAAAAAGGAGAAAAATAAAAACAAGTCTTCAAAGACTCAAAATAACCCTAATTTACACAATATTTCTATACCCTGTCACATAACAACACCTGAAACGATAGAAACTTCATATGTTCACAACGTATATTCAGCAATTGCACATCATTTTTCAGCAACCCGTCAAAAAGTTGGTTCAAACCCTAAAAAAAAACTAATCAATATAGCCATGGCCAACTATTGAAAATTATATATTAAAACAGCCAGCAGGCGCTCTTGGACTCGACGTAGGCTGTGGAAATGGCAGATACCTTTTTCTTTCAAATACTATCTTCTTGGTGGGCATCGATAGGTAACCCTAACCCGAACCCTGCATCTAGCCCTTCATACGGGTTAGGGGTAGGTCATGACTAATTGAGGTTTATGGTGATAGATGTCAAGAACTGTTGCGCATTGCCAACGAAGCAGGAGAGGCCCATGTGGTATTGGGAGACGCGAGATTATTGCCGGTCCGGCCTGTTTTTGACTTTGCAATATCTATTGCGGTTATACATCATTTAACAACAGAAGCTCATCGTATCGATGCTTTACGTCAATTATTAACTATACTCCGACCAGGAGGAACAGCGTTCGTATCTGTCTGGGCATTGGAACAGCCTAATTCTCGCCGTAAATGGGACGAACATTCACCTCAGGATATCTTAGTTCCTTGGATAACCTATCAAGCAAAATCACGTGACCAAAAGTCACGTGACAGGCATCAGACTCCGGCGGTGGAGACAAAAATACATCAAAGATATTATCATTTATTTCGCCAAGGAGAACTAGAAGGATATATTGAAAAAGCGGGCGGGGAGGTCATTGAAAGTGGGTTTGAGCGTGACAACTGGTGGGCTCAAATGCAATTGAAAGTCAACAAAATCAATATGTAAAAGTAGGGTTAACTGTCAAACCCTAGAAAAGCAGTAGAAAAAAGATAGAATATTTCTCAAATCACAAGTCTTTAAGACACAGAACACCAATATTTTCTTTCTACTTTAATATTACACTTAATTCTCTCAAAATATTTATTTAAAAGATATATTCGAAACATTTTTGCGTATATCGAAGCTTGACTGAACATACCTATATATAACTGTGTATTTTGGCTCTATATTTTTGTCAATCCATTTATAAAACTTTGAAAAATTATACACAAAATCTGTAGCAAAATTTAAGAAGTTAATGGGAATCCTAATTAATATTGTTTGGCCTGAACATAGTATTGAACGATATATAGAGCTAACATGGACGGTAACCCATTTGAAAGAACGTCTCGAATTAATTACTGGTATTCCGGTTGAAGCACAACATCTGACTTTATCACCTAATATAGTTGTTACGGATTCAACAATAACTCTTGATAAACTTAACATACAACCAAATACATGCCTTCATGTATGTATTTAGACTTGACAAACCGCTACTAAAAGTTAAAAGGTGTCAGATACTAGAGATCAGGTTGAAATCAATAAATCAAATTTAGAAGATGTCGAGCATTTTAAAATAAGTGATGAAGCATATGCCGCTAGACCCGATACATTTTCTAAATGGAAAGAAACACATATTTCTACTTCAACTAAAATCAATCAAGCTTGGCAAAAAATATACGAGAAAGGAATCGAAATAGACCAACGGTGTTCTATTGAAGGCGAGAATATGACACGTAATGGACGAGTTCGATTTATTGGCCAAGTTAAAGGATTACCGGAAGGTATCTGGATTGGAGTCGAGTATGATTCACCAGTTGGAAAAAATGACGGCTCATTTCAAGGCACCCGTTACTTTACCGCAAAAAAGAATCATGGTTCGTTTCTTCATCCTAACAGGATTCAAATAATTCCATCTTCACCTATGAACACAGATTTAAATGAAGAGATATAAGCCTCAAAAATCCATATATACATAAAAATATGCTATTTATAACAAAATTTATCAAGCACGCAATTCCTCATTCTCCAATGTATCAGTCGCTTGTGTAAAAAATAGTCTGGACACTTTATTTGCAATATTTCGTATAGAATAATAATTTCCTAAATGTATTAAATGTATAAAAAAGAATGAACATAAAAATAATACCTCTTGGTACAATGAAATGGGAACCTCGCTTAAGACGAAACGATGTTTGATGTACAGTGGCTTCTACGGCGCCCTCAAGAATGACAAATGTCATCACATTGTGTTTTGAAGGCTTTGTTGCTTTCTCACCGCCTCTTGGTAAATCCATAACGCCTGTTGCAAAAAAAGGTGCCTCATCAAATGTCTTTTGAAACTTAATAATTGCATTCGCGACGTCTCTTGGTGCATATGAAGACGCAGGATATGCAATTCCTAAATTCATTATTAAATATTAATATTATCTAAAAGACTCACGCTTAACAATAGGCTTCTTATCATGCCAATTTATCACTTCACATTCAACATCAACTTTTTCCTCCCAATCGTCATCAGTAAGCATTTCAGATTTAATTAGTTTCTTTTTAAAATGTGTGTTTTTTGTTCGACCTGTTCCTTTATGTCGACTAGGTATATTTATAGGATCAACACGAATGATCTCTTTAATTTTTGGCATTGCAGGGCCAGATTTCCTTCTTTCGCCAAGCTCATATACAATCCTTTCATTTCTCCAATAAGCCAATGGAGCAACTTTTGTTCGTAATGACCGTCTTGTACCATTGACATGAGAAGAAAGAGCAGGTGGAAGTAAATCTTCCGAAGGAATACGGCAGGATTGTTTTTTATCTAGTTTAGTTTTCATCATCATTTTAGGTGGAACATCAGGCGACTCAGTTGATGATCGTGAAGATAATGACCGTTTTTCAGCAAAATGATTCGAAGAAAACTTCTTAGATTTCAATGGTGTACGTGAAATGTTTCTTTTCTTCTGAGAAACATCATCATCTACTTTCTTTTTTCGTATAGATACATCTTTCTTGTACTTTCTATTCAGTTTATCATCCGATTCTTCAGTAGATTTATCTTCTGTCTCATAATTTAAAGAATTCTCCCAGTCCTGTGCGTTATTATCAATGAAATCTTGAGCATCATCTTGTTGATCGGATTCACTATTTTCCAAATTATCCATAAGACTAAACGTTTTTTGCATTTTTTTCTGCTGCATCAGTTGTCCTCGTTTAGCGCTTTTGACAACCAATGAAGCAGGTCCATCCTTCTCTTCAAATTCATCATCATTTTCAGCAGCTTCTGAAAAATTAAGCCTCCGAGCCACCCCATCAGACCAATCTAATCGTGTCGGTGATAACACAGGCTCTCGTTTCTGTGTCGAAGGAACTCGAAGAGCTGGAGAATTTAAATTTGTCTTAGTAGGAGATCGACCAATCCATGGAGATTCTACCTTCAAATCTCGCCGGCCTGCCAACGCTTCTAAAGGGTTACGTTCTATCCATGAATTCGACAATTTTCGCGCAACAATTATACCTGATGCATTCTGGGACAAACCTGCACCCATTAATCCCACTCTTATAACCCAAAGCATCCATTATACCTTGCGATACATCCATACTTTGCTCCAATGAAATAGTCTGATCGTTTTTACGAGAAGCTTCCCACCCTGATGCGACTGTTTCATCGACAGAGGGCGGGGTACTCGGCGAAAAAAAAGCATCCATATCTTCCATACCAAAAGAATCTCTCTGAACAGAATCATGTATTCTTAATCCCGTTTTCCTCAAGAAATCAATATACTGCCAAGACCACCCAAGTTGGCATTCCCAACCCAAAAAGCAACCTACCTCCCAACAACGCCTATATCCATAAATTTAGCATCAGGACATCCAGAAGAGCCTGGAATTCGTGCAGATCCTGACCCCCAGATCATCGCGTTATATGTTTCTTACGTTATCAAGATTATGACCAATAATTGCCCTAAAAACCGCCAACAAAAGGGAAAAAGACCTCTAACAAGCTCTACTAGAGACAAATAAACGGAAAACAGAGGCGTTCTGTCGCAAAATTAGCCGATTTCCACAGAATTAACTTTTTGCTTATAACTCAATTATCTCCTCAAAAAATGGCCGTTTTAAAATCTAAAAAAAAGGCAGATATACTAAAAATAGAGAAGATTACAAGTACATACCTTTTATTATCAAAAAAGAGACAAATATAGCCCGATTTCAGCGCTTCTAAAGTCCCTTATTTTTTGTTGTAGTTGATTACTCGCCAACCAACGCAGAGGCGAGTTGTTATGGGCAACAGTTGCTATAGTAACAACCTCCAAAAATAAGTAGGGAGTCTTTGATGAGGTAAATGTAAGGAAAAATGGCAGAAACTAATGAGAATGACAGGCGGAATGTATAATTTTACTATTGGATGAGGTGCTGACAAAAACCTGCGAAAAAAACGGCCTTTTAATGACAAAATACGACTTTTATATACCTACGGAGGGAACTATCCATTCAAGCAACGAAATCTGCCATTCAAGCGCTCTAATTGCAGGAATAGATGAGGCAGGAAGGGGTCCTGTATATCTCGCTCTTTTTTTTCTAAATTTATCTGGCTATTATTGCTAATTTTGTCCAGGTTTTAGGTACACTTTGATTATATATTAAATGAATAAATAAAGTATATACAGGGCCAATGGTGTATAGCATAGCATATTGCATACATTCGTATGAAAAAAATCTAAAAAAACACGGGTTTTTTGGTATATAAATGTTAATTTTATGAAAAAAACTAATAGAATATCTGACTCAAAAACATTGACACCAGAGAGACGAGAAGAACTATTTGAAGCGCTAAATACCAAGGATGAGCTGAGAAATAATGTGGGATGGTCGATACATGTCGTTTCAGCACGAGAAATTTCTCAAGGAATGTTACGACCCAATAAGCCGTATGATCTGAATGCCCAATCACATGATACAGCAATTCAACTTCTTCGTGAAGTCATTAAGCGTAGCATCAACATCAAAGAAGTAACTAAAAACTGATAGATAATTGATATTGATTTCATAGATCTATGTTGATACAGTAGGCCCATCATCTTCTTATCAAACCAAGCTTCAACGATTATTCCCACATATTAATGTAACAGTCAAAGAAAAAGCAGATTCAATCTATCCCATTGTGAGCACAGCAAGTATTTGTGCAAAAGTTACAAGAGACAGAGCACTTGCTATGTTTGCTGTTAATGGAGAAACTTGGGGTAGTGGGTATCCATCAGGTAATAAGCGGTTTTTAAGAAAAAGATTATATTAATTGATATAGACCCGAAAACATGTGAATGGCTCAAAAGTTCAATCGACCCTATTTTTGGATGGCCTTATGAAATCGTAAGATATTCGTGGCAGACAGCTAAAGATCTTCTTGAAAAAGATGCGCAAAACAAAAACAATTCAAAAGTTCATGTCGAATGGTATGGCAATGATGGAATTGACAACACAAAGAAAATCCAATGTTATTTTCAAGCGTCTAAAATTGCACAAGAAGGAATTGATCTCTCTTGGTACGGGGAGAACGTAGAACTGAGCGATTTTTAGCACCATTCATTCCAAATATGGAAATATTAACTAAAAATTCTACGCATTCTTCAACAACAGCCCTTCCTTTGTTTTACATCCATATCTGCTATATTTTTTTGTCTCACTTTGATACCATTCAGCTATGTTCGAAAATTAGTCGATAAAAACACAAGACACAGAAATTACCCGGTCATTTACATCAAGCTGATTGCTCAATATCTTGTGATATATATCCCGAGCGACTCTGATAAAGCTCTCATTTACCTGGTCTCCTGTTTTTGCGCTTACTTCTGCAAATATGCAAATCCCCTTTTCGTTTGCCCATTTTCTCGCCTCCTCAAGCCCGACCTGACGAAACCTATTTTCCAGATCTGCCTTATTTCCAACCAAAGCAATTGATATATTGGAGCTTCCATACATTTTCAAGTCTTCCAACCAAACAGCAATATGCTCAAAAGTCTCTCTGCGTGTAATATCATAAACTAACAAAGCACCAGAAGACCCTCTATAGTAATTCCGGGTCATAGCATGAAATGTTTCCTGGCCGGCGGTGTCCCACAGCTGAAGTTTGATTTTCGCCCCATCTATATCAATTATGCGAGCGCCCCACTCAACCCCAATTGTAGCCTCATGGCGCTCGACATACTGGTTGTTCATCATGCGCCTCCTACCCATTTTTGTCAGCCCTATTACTTATCATTTTTGCAAAACATAATCCCACATAAGATTGCTCTTTCCTACGCCGCTGTCTGCAAAAAAAAACACACATATCAATCCAATGGCCACAGAACAATGCTACAAACCGCCTATAATGACAAACTACGGCCTATTAATAGGATAATAGCGAGCTAAGAACCTGATCAAACTTTGATTGTATACAGCCAGTCATCCATCCTTTTTCAACGCTCAAAAAGCACACCATAGACTAAAGACTGCTAGAACAAGTTATTTCTATCAAAAAATAGGAAATCTTACAGGCAATACCGGCCAATTCAGCTTTTCTCAAAAAGTGGTGGTTGATCGCGGTCGGGCAGCCAGCGTGGAGCAGGCCTTATAAAAAACCAGAGAAGCAAAATAAACACAAAACAGGGCAGATCTTCAAAGATTAGGCACTAAAAAGAATGTACATAGCTTGTATTTATATGTTTCTTTTTTTCCTGAAAAAAATATAAAATTTAAGAATTTGTACACTATTTTGTCAAAACAAGGGTTGAGAGTGATTGCAGAGCTGCAGCAGTACTAAAATTGTTTTTATCTGCTTCTCAATCATTTATTGGGAGTCTTTAGAGACAAAAATTTAGTTTATGCAATTGGGTTAAAAACACGATAGATGGAAAAAACAGCGCAAATAGATAGCATAGAGTGATCGCAATGATCAGAACATGAATCTTCAGTAGAAACATGTTTCTTAATGGCCCTGCTAAGCCATCCGGAAAATCTCGAAACTCGCACTCAAAACGCCCAGAGTTTTATTAGTCAGGAAAAAATACACAATAGACTGCCATTGAACACCCATTGGCCAGTCTGGATCATATTCTGTTTAATTAAAGTCATATAGAATCAATTGTATTGAAATTCATTGCTAAAACAGAGAAACCAAAGAAAAAGTGGGCAATTGTTTTAAAAAACGCTATTCAGCACTTTTATTACTTATGATCATCTACCAATGAATCCTTTTTCTCTTGCTCTTTATTTCTTTCATCAGTTTTATCATCAGAAACTTCTTCTATTCCATTACTTCGATCCTTGTTCTGAATTTTGTTATCAATGAGCTACAGCATTCAATTAATTAATCATAAAAAGAGTAGATATTACATCATGCAGTGACATCACACTACGTATAATACTGCTTAAATAAATGCACATCAATTGGTCATTTATCTTGACACAGAAGGCCTTGGTCAAATCATTGTTGTAGTCGTATTTTTCGCCATTTCCTTGAACAGACATCCTTATATCTGGAAAAAATGAAGAAAGATTTGGAATCAAATTAAAAATATCCTGCAGAATTTCAAGAATTCTATGGTTGATCGGAAGAGTTTTATTAAGAACTTTACCAAGATATTGGGAAATCTCATTCAATCGCTGACTCAATCCACGAAGAGAATGAAGCTGGTTAGTAATCCGTGTCGAAAGAGTCCCCACAGCCGCATTTTTAATATCACGAAGCAGATGCTCCACACAAATTTCTTCAACCTCCTCCGCCTCAATACTCGACGACACATGCACAAAAGTTTTAGACGTCGTAGTGCCATCCTAAAAAAATAAAAATGATACAGCAAGATAACAACCCACTGACATCTCGAATCTCCTCGACAACAAAATACGCATCGGTGGGAATGCCCAGCGTCTGGGGCTTGACATTGATAATCACCAACAAAGGATCGCTGATATATTTTTTAAAAAGTTCGTTAATCTCGATATCCGACGACCTCAATTTAGGCCCCGTATGATACCAACCGATCATATTCTCTCTCACTAGGCCCCTTAGCCCAAAACCCAAAATTTTCGACATAGTGTACCGTTGATTTTTTTAAACATTTCGTTCATAGACTCCATATAATTATGATCCAAAAACCACACCTGCGGATCCTTATCGTCCTCCTCGAACGGGACTCATCATCCTCAGCCATTTTTGCACTTGTTATCAACCAAAATTTTTTTACCAACAAAACTGTTTGCCACGTTCACAATCTTGCCATTTTTCTGCCCCAAAAGAACACCCACCACACGCTTCGACGTATTCAAAGCCACCCTATTGAATGCATCGACCACCGACAGCAGAACCAGCGGGTGAATAATCTGCACCTCTTATTAGCTATTTCGTCGCCCGTTTGGCCGTTTTTTGCCGGATTTTCTCACAACTTGCACGTTTATCCAAGACAAGGCCTCAGACGGAACTTTTGATCGCATAATCGTCCCCGTTTGCGCACAAAAACAGCCCCAATTGAGCCTCCCTCGCCTCGCCGTATGTTCGTGTCGTCATCCCCCCCTCTCCGTACGGCCTCTCCACACGCGGTTGCCATGGCAACTGCCAACGTCACGGAAACTGAGTGCAGAGGGGGGGGCGAGGAGGCCTTTGAGCGGGGGCTTTATGAGGAGTGATGGAGCTGATTCAGAGGGAAATCGAGCGCATCTACGGGGGGGTCTCGGGTTTCCAGGAATACCTCGGGTTTCGAAAAAGAACGGACAAAAAAGACCGAGAACTGCGGATGATTTTGATAGGACCGCCTGGCTCAGGTATGTTGGACGGGAGGGGGTTGGGGGGGAGGGATTTGGAGTATTTGGAGGGTTTATGTGAATGTGCATGCTTTTCTTGTGCAAAATCACCAAAAACAGCGTCGAAAAAGGCCATATTGACGGAGATATAGGCAAAGGAACGCAGGCGCCGAAAATCAAGAAGGAATTCTGTATTTGCCACCTGGTATATGATAAATACGTTGGTTGCGAGCTGTTCAGATGAGTTAGGCGACGGGAGATATGCTTCGTTCTCATGTTGTGCGAAAAACAAGCCTGGGCGAGAAGGCAAAGGCAGTGATGGACAAAGGAGAGCTTGTGAATGACGAAATCATGATTAACATGATCAAGCATGAGCTTTCAGAAAATAAAGAGTGCAAAAATGGGTATTTTTTGTATTATAGTGTGGGTCAAGTGTAATGCGGTAAGATTTATTCTTGATGGGTTTCCACGCACGATTATGCAGGCAAAGAAGCTGGATAAGATGTTGGAAGAGAGTGGGAAGAGAATTGACTATGTTTTTGAACTTCAAATCCACGATGAACTGCTTATCAACCGAGTGACGGGTCGTCTCATTCATTTGCCGAGCGGGCGAACTTATCACAGGGATTTCTAGTATATTTTGACTTTACTATGAATGCGTTTGTCGTTGATTACATTTAGTCCGCCTAAACAGCCTATGAAAGATGATGTTACAGGAGAACCTCTCATACAACGGTCGGACGATAACATTGTAACGTTAAAAAGCAGATTAAGTCCTTGCAGTGAATTTAATTGACACTTTGACTTATTTTTTAATTTAGAGGCTTATCGAGAACAGACTTCGCCAGTTATTAATTATTACAAGTCTCGAGGTATTTGGATAGGACTAGATGCCACACAAAATCCTAATAAAGTTTGGCAATCCATACAATCTATTTTCGCCCATTCTTGTGAAAGAGAGGCCGTTTCTGCTTCTTGAATGGATCGTTCTTTTTCATTAAAAAAACTTGTTGCCATCAAAAAAACATATTTTTCCTAGAAAAAAAAACCCTCTTATTCATAAAGATAGACAAGATATTTTTAAGCCATAATTATCTGCTTTATTTGTATCTTTTTTTACCCGCTTTTTATGCCTCAACCCTTAATTAAGCGGAAAACACACTCGCACTTGGCGCAGCAAAGAATATACATAAAATGCCAAGCCAAGCCATCAGTTCGCCCGCCGCTGAGGCCGGGACCGACCAGGCCAAAGCCGAGACATTGTTAATGGGTAATATATCTAAAGATAAGCTATCAAGGCGTCGAACAGAAGAGCCTGCGGAACCCAGCGTATCACAAGACGAAGATGACAATGAAAGCTCAGATGAATCAAGTGAATATTCCAATCCGCCTCTGAAAAAACATAGAAAAGAACAAAGCAATAATGACGAGAGTGGTTCTGAAGAAGAAGAAGAAGAGGGTGAAGAAAGCGATTCTGAAGAAATTGTAAGTTTTATCTTTTCATAGAAAATAAATTTATAAATTACCTTAGGAAGATACACAAGAAACCGAAGAGGTATGTGTATTTTGAATAATTAAAGCGGATTAATGTTATTTGAAAGGATTCGGATGATGACTTTGAAGATGATACTGAATAGTTGTATTTTTTGCCATAATATACCTTCTTAAGCCTTTTTTGTCTTATTTCTAAGCCATGCAACTTTAGAATGCATTGTTTTGTATCCTAAATCATTCATAAAATATGGGTGATCAAAAAAATGTGTTTATGTATTTATCTTCAAATAACCGTTTTCACCATGATTGCTCTTTTTACAATTTGCCAAAGATATCACATGTATTTTGGCCCTAATGGTGTAAACCAATGGTTAACCGGGTCTGTGTTATCGCTTCTTTGTTAATGGTTTAAACCCATCACTCCAAAAATAATATGCAACAATATTTATTAAAAACTTATTCGCTTATTGCTTTTCTTTTTCCTAATACAGTGCTTGAGGTTCCTCCATTTTTAATTACTGTTTCAGATGCACTTTCTCTTGAAAATGTTTGACTAGCAGCGCTTGCTTCAGATAAACAGCTTGCGTGATATATAACACCTTCTATAGAAATTGAGTTTTTCCATACCCATTCTTCCACATCTTCATTCCATACACTTATGAATTTTTCCTTACATATAGGACAAGGTTCGTTTGCTGCATTAGGATCAGTAGGTGTAAGGACATATGAGTCGTCATGATTAAAATCTTTATTCTTTTTGGGTTTATCTAAATCATTCTCCAAAGGTTCCACTGTTATTAAAGAAACATCTTCATGATTATACTTTATCCATTCCTTTACAATATCAGACATCTAAATTATCATTTTTTATATAATCAATTTACCTCCTCATCAAAATACCAACTTCTGCTTTGACCTCGAGATGACAATTCCCTTAATCTATTATTAATACGGAAATGCCAATCAAGATGTGCATCTCTTTTCTTTCTACCATCTTGAGTATCTTCAAATCTTTTCGCGCATGTATAACATTGCAAGCTCATGCACTCATACAACAAAACTACAAGCTCAGGACGATGTCTTAAGAAATTAGTATATATAAAAGCAATTAGTCAAACATACTTTGTAAGAGAGGATGATTTAAGTTCAATTGCGCTCATACTATTATTTAGCAATGCAATAGAAGATAATGTCAAATTGCTAGGATCCATGGAAAGATAAGGTTTTAGATCATTGGTTGAATTTTTAGAAACATCTGTAAGTAAACCAGCACTTCTTAGAGAAGCCAATAAGGTTTCTGCATCCGTAGATTGAGTGTTAGGCGGTACATTAATGGAAGAACCAATATATGAAGATTGAAGAGGATAATAATGAACCGCTTGTAATGTATTTTGCTGTTGTTGTAAAGATAAAGCGGATAATTGCTCTTTAACTGCTGACAATTGATCAGCAGGCAATCGTGAAATTTGAAGTATTGATTGTAATTTTATAAGTGCAGGGATCTGCTTTAAGGCTATTTCATCGTCTGGATTTAGAAGAACACGTTTTTGAGCAACTGCTAAGAGAGAAGAAATGTCAAGCAAAAGAGAATTCACAGTAATATTCGATGTCATAGACAACAGAGACTGCAATGACCAAATATAAGTTGTGAAAAGAAATAACAAAAACTTACATGTTGATTCACTATAGAATCTGGAGTGCCAGAGATATTTCCAAGATTTATTATTCCAGAAGAATAATCAGCAACACTATTTAGCGGCGCAGAAGGAATCATGGTAGATTTGGATGCCTGTATTTTACGCTGTTGGTCATGCTGTAGACGCAATTGTCGAATTTTATTTAAAAGACCATCAATTTTGCGAGTAATTTCCTGAGAAAATACAGGTGCAAGTGAATTTGTTCCAGGAACTGGTTGTTTCCATGTTTGTAACAATTCTTCCATTTTCATACGCAAATGAGGCTCCATAAGAGTATACGTATTAATAAATATCTTTGAAAGATTTTGGCCAAAATATATAGTATATGGACTTCCAATATTTTTACATATAGAATCCAAAAGATAAAGAGCAGGCAGTTTATGCGAAGGAGGTGCCTAGAGTCGTATTAATAAGATTATTCAAACATTATGTATTTTTTTAAACAAATAAGAAAAAACATACCCTATTTATATGTTCCTCAACTGCCTTTACAATATATTGTGCAGCATACAGGGTTTCCTGTGCAATGATTGTAAGATCTCGAATAAGAGGCCTCGAATTGATAGTCAGATCTTGCAACGAATCGAGATAATCCTGTTTGATCTCTTCAAGCTCTTCCTGAGGCAAAGGCATTTGACAAATAAAACAAAAGCAATCAACTCCAACAAATATTGAAATATAATTTAATAATAATTAGCTGTTATCCAAGGCGCTTTATCGATTACAAAAGACGACCCAACTTGTGCTTATAAATAATAAAAATAAACAACGCCCAAAAAGGCTTGTCCCAACTATATATATCTTTGCTGTATATAAAAAAGCCCTTAAATAGGGCAAAATTTCTTCCTATGATAAAACCCTCCAAACTCTTCAAATATGGACAAATAAAGGAATATTTATATAAATCCCGGGACAAAGAACAATATAATGGTAATTTTATCGGCTTATTTCCAAGATATCCGCCCTTTTTAAGAATTCACTGTGCACCCTCCACCTATATTTTAGCCAAATAGTCCTTTTAAGGATCCTGTTTCTATGATTCCTATATTATAGACTCTTCCTATGCTCAATATATGGCAGTAGAGACTAGATTAGCTCATAAAACCATCGTTCTTCGCCTCCTAAAGGCTATGTGCTGGCTATTTTTGTATCGCCTCACCGTTCAAAATGATCGACGTTTAATAGATAACCATAGCAACCACGTTTCTAAAGCAACTGTTTCTATAACAACGGTTAGTGAACGTGTTACCATGACAACATAGTTGTCTAAGCGACGACGACCCAAAAAGATCAGGTGATAGTTTGCCACGGGAAAAGGCAGAAAAGACACGAGATATCGCATTTTGCGCATCACAGACGTTCTCCTGGGCCCCGATTACCATAGAAAGCCTGTTTTTTCCATATTAAAAGGATAATTTATTGATTATTTGCAAGAAATATTGGTATTTAAATAGTCGACATTCAGCAGGAGTATTTCTGCTTTATACACGCATTAATAGAAGGATTGCGGTTGATAGACGGGTTTAGGCCATTCTTATCAATATAGTCTCTCGTTTTTAGTCGATACAATAGGGCATTTGAGAGACGGCTCATTTACAGGCCATTTTTTAGAGGGGTGCTTTGCTTCATTGGAGTTTTTAAGATTTCAGGGAGAAAAACAGGGATTCCACACCAATACATTCTAAAGAAAGGAACTGCAGTATTTTTTGTGGAGAAATAGAGAAAAAAATTTTAATATTTGTGGAGCTACAAATGTCCTTTATTGCAAGACATTGGAATAAATACATAAGAAATGAAGTATCATTGCCTGTTTTTTCGCGCACGTTTTCCATGAGTCGAATTGTTAGAGAAGAAATAGAAATTGAAATCGATGGAAAGCCTATTATGATTGAGCGAGGATCAGCATTAGTTCGTGCATATTTACTAGCGAAACAGCCAATGAAAACTAATGGTCAATAGATACAGGCATGTGAAAAAGCAGGAATACAAATTCCACGGTTTTGTTATCATGAACGCTTGCAAATAGCTGGAAATTGTCGAATGTGTCTTGTTGAAGTAGAAAAAACACCTAAACCAGTTGCTAGTTGTGCAATTCCAGTACTTCCAGGGATGAAGGTTAAGACTAACTCACCGATGGTTTACAAGGCACGGGAAGGAGTTATGGAATTTTTACTTGCAAATCATCCTTTAGATTGCCGTAAAATAACAAAAAAATCACTTTACAATGCTAACAATACAAGCTATTTGTGACCAGGGCGGAGAATGTGATCTCCAGGACCAATCTATGCGTTATGGAACAGATCGGGGACGATTTTATGAGCATGCAGGAAAACGTGCAGTTGAAGATAAAGATCTTGGTCCTCTTATAAAGACTGCAATGACAAGGTTTCAATTCTGACATGGCTATAAATACTGATTATTTATAGATGTATTCATTGCACCCGGTGTGTTCGTTTTATTAACGAGCTTTCTGGTGCCACAGAATTGGGTACTACTGGGAGAGGAAGTGAAATGCAGGTATGTATTAGTTTTTCTATTTAAATGATACTAATTGGTTTCTATAGATAGGAACATATCTGAAAAATCACATCAATTCAGAATTGTCGGGAAATATTATCGATTTATGTCCAGTAGGCGCACTTACATCAAAACCATATGCTTTCCGTGCACGTCCATGGGAATTGAAACGAACAGATTCCATTGACATACATGACGCAGTTGGATCTTCTATTTCTATAAATAGTCGTGGATTGGAAATTATGAGAATTCTGCCAAGACTTAATGATGATGTTAATGAAGAATGGATCAATGATAAAACAAGATTTGCAAATGATGGATTAAGAGTTCAGCGTTTACAAGTTCCTCTTATTCGTAAAAATGATAAATTTGTTCCAGCAACATGGGATCAAGCATTGACCGAGATTTCATCAGCCTATAAACGTATTTCTCCTGTAGGAGATGAATTTAAAGCTATTTCAGGACATCTAGCTGACGCAGAATCACTTATATGTTTAAAAGATTTAGCAAATCGCTTAGGATCAGAAAATCTTGCTCTTGATCAGCCCGAAGGAAATAAACCTCTTCCTCATGGAGTCGATATTAGAACTAACTATTTATTTAACTCAACTATACGAGGAATCGAAGAGGCAAGCTTTATTTTGCTTGTTGGAACAAATCCTCGCCATGAAGCTGCTGTTCTTAACTCTAGAATTAGGAAGTCTTGGCTTCGTTCTAATAATATTGAAATTGCTATGGTTGGAGAGAATTCATCAACTACTTATAACTATAAATATATTGGACACAATGCAATTGCATTGAAGAATGCATTGGATGGTGACATTGGGAAGAAACTAAAAGAAGCTGAAAAGCCTATGATTATTATTGGAAGCGCAGTATCAGAACAGCCTGATGCCCACTTTATCTATGAAACCATTGGTAAATTTGTTGTTGAAAATAAAAATAAATTTTTAACACCAGAGTGGAATGGATATAATGTTTTGCAGAGGGTATGGAGGAATTGTTTTTATTTTGATTTAATTTAACATTATCAAGGCTGCATCTAGAAATGCAGCATATGATATAGGATTTGTAACATTCTCACCTAAAACAGCAAAAGTTAAACCAAAATTTATATATCTTCTTGGTGCAGATGAACTTAGTGACAATGATATTCCAGAAGATTCATTCGTTGTATATCAAGGGCACCATGGAGATCTCGGTGCACAATATGCAGATGTAATCCTACCTGGTTCTGCATATACAGAACAATCAGGAACCTATGTTAACGTTGAGGGAAGGGCTCAAATCACACGAGCTGCTATAAATCCTCTTGGTGTTGCTCGAGAGAATTGGAAAATAATCAGAGCATTATCTGAATACCTTAATGTAACGCTTCCATATGATGGTACGTTTATCAACGCATTAATTATTGCACTTACAATTAAGATATCCATGGTGTACGCAATCGATTGAATCAAATTGCACCTTCTTTGACTCGATATAATGTTATTGAATTTTGCTCTATGCCAGATCTTGGTATAAAAATACAAATTCATGACCACAACAAAGGATCAGAAGTATCAGGTCATGCTCTTGTCAATCCGATTACAGATTTTTATCTGACAGATGTTATTTCACGAAAGTAGCTTCTTTACTTCAATTTTCTTTCAATTTAATCATTTTTAGCTCAAAAACAATGGCAAAATGTTCTCTCTATTTTTCAAAAAAGACATTACAAGATAAATCTATTCAAAAAGAGCTATAGTATATTTTTTTATACATTTCTTTATCTAATTTTATTCATAGATTACTCTTTGTCTGGTGCAGATATTTTAATACAAAAAAACAGGATCCATCTATGGCCTTTTATACGCAAGTACATCTAACTGTTTACTAGTATTTATATCTATATTTATACTTTATTTACTAATATTGTATAGACATTTTACATCGAAATGATAACATGAAATTTCAAGCTTTCTATATTTTTTTAATTTTTACAGGAATTGTCCTCTCAATAGAGCTGAAAGGGTCTATTGTTCCAAATGCATATCTCTCCTCACCAAGATTTTTACCTTCTACAATTATTTTATTATCATCAGCAAATATCTTAAAAAAAACACATATAACATTTAAAGGAAGCTTTTCTATTAAAAATGTTACAAAAGGATCTTATTTACTAGAAGTCGTATGCTCTACACATATTTTTGATCCATTAAGAGTGGATGTTTCTTTGATTAAAGAGGCTCAAACAGATAAATTGGATTTATCTTCTGAAAAAAATTCAGAAACCTCATCTTTAGAACGAATTCAAGTATATAAAGTATATCCAGGGAATAAATGGGATGATTTTGGACCTAAGATGCCTTATCCAATTCAATTTAGTCCTAAAGGTGTTCAATCTTATGATATTGTAGGTCATACCATCATTTAAAATAAAACTCAAAAAAATACAGAAAGAGGATGCTTCAAAGATTTTATTACTCAAAAATCCTATAGTACAATTATCAATTGTGACAGTAATTATTCTTTTTATTCTCCCAAGACTAATGGGTACACTGGGTATTTCTATTCATAGCAGAGAAAAATATTTATTAACCGGTATACAGACACAGAACAGCTGATGGAACATCAACGGGCACAGGCACAAAAAAAGGAAAAAGATCGCCCAAGATGAAACCTCAATCTTTTAATATGGCGTCGTGGCTTTCCAATCATACACTTAAAAGTTCATAATCACAAAAATACAAAAAAAGCTAAATATTAAAGGTATTTATTCTAAAAACTATAGGAAATATAAACATTGATTCGTTCTTTTAGGTTATATAGAACATTTAAAAATTAAATTTTTCTTTTTTCTGCTCATTCACTTTTTTTTGCCGTTTTGCACTCTGTTTAGCAGCTTGTTCTGCTACCATTTCCGATAAATCTTGATCCCAGCCTTTAGGATCTATACGTTGCATCCTTTGTGCTTCTTCATATTTTTCTCTAAGTTGTTTCTCTGCCAAAGGACGATTATTTTCATTTTCTAATAGAGAAGGATCAAGAGATACATCAACACCATTTTTCTTTTTCTAAACATTCTCATTAATATATAAAAACACTAACAATTATATATACCTTCCGAGATTCTGGTGCATCCAGAACAGGAAGTTTATTTACACTGGATAAATCATAAATATGTTCACTAAGAATAGTTAAACATGATTTGAAGTATAATTCATAGTATTTACCTCCCCATAAATCCTTTTATTCGTGATTGTTGCTCTGCAAGAGGCTGATAAAATGATCTTCCAGAATCAACTTCAACTTCAGGAATTCTAAAGATCATTTAATACCAATATTTTACCAATTGAATTTCAAATACCTTTGCTTCCTTAATTCAATATATTCTGGAGTTTCAATGCCACTAGGAACAGATGATACCATTCCAGATGGTGTTTCCACACCAGATGGAGTTTCAATACCATCAAACATTTCCTGGTTATTCATTGCAAAATCCCTTTGCTCCTCCTCCTCATCATCCTCTTGCTCTGACTCCTCATCTATATCCTCAAGTTGTCCCCATAACTGTCTTACAATAGGTTCGCCAGTCTAAAACATTTAAGATCAGATATTATAATAAATATATAAAACAAAACATACATCTGGAGGCGCCTGCGGTTGGACAATGCCAAACACATCACCATATAATGGCCTATTAAATTCGTCAACTGGAGGTTTTCCCCAACCACCAGGATGAAATCCAAATTGAGCACTAAATAACATTAGAAAATAAAAAACAAAAAAAATAAAAGTACCCTGATGGAATAGGTGCATTAAGACCAGGTATTTTTAATGCAGGATAACTTGGCGGTGGACCAAAACGTTGCATATTAATCAACCATGGAGGGGGAGCACCAGGAGGAATATTTAAGGCCTCTTTAAGCTCGTCAGAAAGATCACCAGGCCTCTTTTCTTTAAGATTTGTCTCAAACTCCTTCCCTTCATAATAAACGTCTCCATATTCTGTCATAGGTGGTTTAGTTTGAAATCGAAAAAATGCATTATATAATTTTTGATAGTCAATATCAAGTTTTCCCAATTTTGGCTGTACCCTAGCACGCATCTTCTGCCTAAGACTCTGATTGTCTTCCCTTTCTCTTACAGAATCTCTCATTTCCATAATACCTGTAGCACGAATGAAATCAGGAAGCTCAAATGGAGGCTTTTCAATGCCTCTTTTCGTAGCCAAATAATCCCTCTTATGCATCCAGTGAGAAGGAACAGGAATAGTGTTTCTGTAGGCCTTAAGATGCGCAAGAAGCTTAGGATCTTGAGCGGATACATCAAACCACTAAATATTTTAAATAAAAATATGGTTTGTCAGTTAAACATACTTCGACTACTTCTGGATTTTTAACCAACTGTTTTAACTCTGCAATGCTGAGTCTATTGAGTCGTCGGGCCTTCTTTCTACTAAGTTTTTTTGACACATCTTCCTCTTCAATATTATCATCTGAATAAAAAACCTCGCCTTTTTCCTCAATAATGGGATCAATAGTCTCCTACAACACAAAATTAAAATACAGCCCGTCCACCAAAGCCCTTATACTTCAACAGAGACTGTAAATTTATCAAAAACTTGTTTAAACGACATAAATGTAGGATCGTCCTCATCCAATGCAAAAAAAACACCCAAAGCATCATTATTTACATAGCCCTCTCCATTCCCACTCATTTCAAGCCCTCTATTGCCAAGTCCCACTGACTTATTGACCATCATCTAACAAAAAGCATAAGAACTTGTATTTTTACAATTTTGGGGGCAAAAATCATCGAATCAAAGAGAAAAAAACGCACATTCTTATCAGATTCAACGGGAGCTTCAGTATGGCCCTCTTCTCTCATCTTTTTTCGCCGCTTTTTATCCCTCCTAATCCGAGACTTTGTTTTCAGTCTATTTTTGCCGTTCTCTTCAACGGCAAGGCCATTTAAGGCCGGACTTTCGACATGTAGCATCTCCAAAACCTCTCCAGCAGAAACACACCACTTTTATCTCTCAAATCCTATGATTGAACCCGCTTTTTCAATTTTTTTGCTGGCAATTTTTTTGTCCGGTGCATCGATAGCCTCTACCACCCTATCATCAGCCCTCTAAAATAGCATTTTAATAAAATGAGCCAACCCACCCATTGACCCACCCCAAACACATCATTCCCTGCAAATATAGCATCTATATTTCATGGCCTCCCTTTTTTCTATCTTTTTAACCACCCCCTCCAGCCCTTCTGTCACAATAAAGATCAGAATAACGAAGCACAGAATCACTCGCCATTCGCCTCCAATCGAGTGCTTCTATAGAAATTATATGAAATATCTCATTAAAAACAAAAAAAACAGGGCACATCCGCCCATTCTCCACTTTATACCACATATTCCTGATTTCCATGGATTTCCAGCGAAATTCAGCGGAAAAAAAGCAAAAATAGATACAATTGAACACGACCAGACAGTCTAGAGCAGCCTCCAGACCCTTCTATACATATAAAGCCCCATTTTTATACTATCCATATTTCTTAGGTTGGTGATCACGTGCCCAAGCCAACGTCAGAAAAAAGTGTGTACGAGTTAGGTCGGATATTTGAGGAAAAAAGAGAGATTAAAGGCCTAAAACATACACAAAGCGGTAGTTCTGGTGTTTGTTAAGCGGTATGTCCTTTTTTCCCGGAAAAAAACGCTTATTTTTTGACATTTTTTGATAGAAATAAGCCATAAATGAGCAGCGAAAGAAGTAGCAATCTTACTAAGAAATCGGTCTCCTATTCAAACATTATCATCGGATCTGTCCTGAATCTATTCGAGGTTTCCACTCTCGGGCAGCCGTTTGAAGGTTTTGGCCCTTTTTTCAGGTTTTTTGTGTTATTTATGTATTTCTAGTGATAAAGGTAAAATATACTGTTCTGGACCATGAAAAGAACATGCATGGGAGGGGTTTTAATGGAAATATATAGACGCATATGGCGGCGAACAGAAAAGACTCCATTGCAACAAGCTTTAGAAAAATATGGAAGAGAGGGCATATTTTGGGATTTTACCAGGGCCTAATTCCATGGGTTGTGTTGTAATTGGCTCATAAACATAGTTCTAATGCCTCTTTCAGGCATATATTGAAGCATCAACTAAAGGGGCTGTATTGTTATTTACAGCTTCAGAGATAGAATATCATGCACAAGCATTAGGGGCAGATTCCTTTGTGGCAGGCATGTTAGGGGGAATGTTCGGAGGAATAGCACAGGCGTACATTACGGTACATATTTTATGCAATCGTTGTATATTTTTTGACAAAGATAGGTCGGGTTTTGTACTTTTATGAAGACGGTAGAGTATGGGTTAATGATTTTATACACGGTTTTTCATAGTAATTAGGATCACACGCAATAAGTACATCAAAGAAGGCATCAAGATACCAAGTACATACAAAATATTCATAGATAAATATCGTAAAGAAGGTATTCGTGGTATCAACAGAGGAGCCAATGCAGGTTATAAAATATATTATTTTTATACATGATCTTATGTCAAAAAGTTGCTCTTCGGCAGATGACAAACTGGGGAAGTCGCATTGGATTTACTCGTCTTATTGAATCCAAAATTAAGATGATTAAGAATAAAGATAATTCAGAACAGCTTTCTCCTATAGAAAAAGTCATCTGTAGTTCAATTGCAGGAGGGCTTTCATGCTGGAATCAGCCTATTGAAGTAATTTTTTCAAAAAAGTGTCATTTATTCTGATCAAGCGCAGGTTATACGCATAGAAATGCAATCAGCAAAGAATGATCCTAATCGTCCTCCCAAATTAAACGTCATATCTACATTTAGATATATTTACAAAGAAAATGGAATCAGAGGACTATATAGGTATATTTTTTTATTCTTACTTTTCATACTAATTTATTAAAGGGGAGTTTCTCCAAGAATCTGCCTAGGCATTTGGCAAACAATTACTATGGTTGCTCTTGGAGATATTGTGAATATCATATTGTGTCATTACTATACATTTTTTTAACTATTTCTTAGGCTAAACAATATATGAAGAAATTTACAAATCAAATACCAGTTAATATTCATTAAAAGTCACCTATTAAGCAACATATAACACATATACATATAATTTCAATAACTTGATGTGTTAATTCAGGAATTGTAATATTTCATAGCAACAATCATTATATTCGGTTTAAATTTTATTATCAGAAGAATCAAAACCTTTTTATGCAAATAGTTTTAAAGAAGTACTTTCAAAGACAATATGTAACAAGATACTTATTTATAAAACTGATCGGCTTAATATATATAAACCAAGAGATCAAAAAAATTTAGTTTAATAACTAATTTAAGATATATAATTATTTAAAAAAGGTACAATATTTCAAGATGATATAAATCTAGATGTTATGAAGGAAATAGCATAATAAAGAAATGAGTATAATATCTAATTATTTTCCTACTTGTTAATAAAAACCCTGAATCATTACTCGATTAATCATAGAATAAAATCAAAAACAAATAAACTACCAAAAAAAGACATGACTGTTTATATGTAATGTAAAATAGAATACGTTGGATGCTTTTTATAATGTATATAAATCATCAAGATTTAAATATAATTTCTTAACTAAACAATGAGCCATTTACCGTTGCTTCTAACTGCTTCTCAGCAAACTCGACATTTTGAGCTTCCTTTTCGGATCTATATATTAATTTCTGCCATTCAAGCATTGATAAACGTTTTTCTTTAAAAATTGCTTTAGATTTTTCATTTAAACTTTCTAATTCCTCATTTAACCTCATAAACTAAAACATATCAATAAAGAATAGTCTCTTTCACCAAGATTACATCTTTTTCTTGCTCATAAATAGGCGATATAAATGTTCGAGTAGGCATATCCCATGCAAATATATTTGAAGAATTTCTACATGATGATGAGGGATAACCACCCTCAAATGGATATTGACGTGAAGAAGAACCAGAATAGCCCCGAAAACCTGAAGAAGTCTGATTATACGCTGACAAATTCCCTGATGTCGCTGATGAATGTCGATAAGATGAACCGCTACCTTTGTGTGAACTTGAAAAGCCATAATAGCCTGATTCTCTGGATCCTTTAATCGACGAACTAGAAGCGGAATGAGAAGATAGTGGATGACGTGGATCTGGTGAATTTCGTGATCTTGATGTTTCAGAATAAGGCGATGGAGACCTTAAACGAAAACGTGGCGACCTATCAGATCCAGAAGCGCCATACTCATGTCTGGATGATGAAAAACTGTCCAAGCCTCCTGCATTATGATTTTTAAAAGATCCTCTGTCATATTCTTTAGATTTATCACGATAATCATCATAATCCCTCTTATAATTAGAATATCTATAAGCATTCCCATATCTCGGAGATCTCATTGAGCTACTGTGTGCATCAAAACCCTGATCATATACATTTTTATTCAAATCATCATTATAGTCTGTTCGGTCATTTTTCCTGGAATACCGCCCTTTTGAAAAAGTATCCGGGCCATAAGGATCTCCAATCCTAGATATATCTTAACTTTATTTCTAGTAAAGATGAGCAAAATTTCCTGTATTTTTCTCCCATTTTTTAAAAGGTGGGTTAAAAGTGGTTTATTTCTGAGCAGTCGTTGCGCAGCAGCCATGCCATAGTAACAGTTTCCACGGCAACCATCACCACAGAGACCCAACCATGGAAACGATCGCCACGACAACCCTCACTATGGCAACCATTGTCACAGCAACCACGTCAGCAGAGAGTCAGATCCACACACACTGGCCAGAGATACAGCCTGCAGAAAGCGCATGCGCATCATTCTTGACCGCCACCCATCTCTAGATATAGAAAATGACCTCTTTCCTGATAAAAAAGCAAGAGACGTTCATTTTATTTATTTTATTTACATAAAAAACACCCAACTTTTATAGATATCTGCAAATCAAAGCCGTATCAAAAGATTAGATTAAATTCAGTCAAATCACGCTATTTGACCCTTATATATGCGCTCTTTTTTTATATATGCATATAAGAGGTATTTCCGATAGTATATAAAGCCTGGCAGGAAATCGATGGGGACGTATCGACCTTTAAATTACCAAAATCTAGGAATAAGCGGAGAGCCCGCGCATATATAAAGAGAAGCATCGGGAATAAGGAGAGAATATGGGCTCAGACGGCCAGCAGGTCAAGATGGCGCTTTTGCACTGGGTATTGGAGGGATATCATGGGTTTAGGGCATGACTAAGCATAGTATAGGTCAATACCTTTGATATAGAAGGGTCTCCGCATACAATCCGTTGCTTTGAGGAATTGTCTGATGGAATTATCGTTTATAAGATTTTGTTGGAGATTGATCCAGCTTTTTTCCGCAGTGCAATGGGCGCGACACCCGTGGAGAACGGCTTATCTAACTGGGTGCTTCGACTAAATAATGGTATATGAGGCCTTATTATGATGGAAAGCATTTTCTAAGGAGGGAAGTAAAGAGGATCTATAAGTTTTTGGAGAGATACTATGAGGAAAAGCAAAATCAGAGTCTCGCAGACACAGATAGGGATATTCCGAATCTGGAGGCAATTGCAAAGAATTCTTCAGAGGGGGAGTTGGTAAAACTGCTTAAGATTGTGTTAGGGTGCTCTTTTTTCGGAGACAATCGCGAAAAATCTATGAAAAGAATGAAAAATTTGGATTCGCAAGTACAAGCCGTGCTGGAACAAGTAAACAGCGAGGTAAATAGGTTTTTGGTGAAATTTTGGGAGGATTTAAAGGTTTAGGTTATAGGGTTGAAAAGGAAGGATGGTTTAGATAGAAAAATGTGCGAAACACTGTATATTTATGTTAATATCGCTTACGTTAACAAGAGAGAAAAAAACGCTAAGTTTTGACGAAGAAATTGCCATTGTTAGCAAAGAAAAAGATATTTTGAAAAAAAACTATGAACTTATTTTGGAGGAAAATGTTATACTTAGAGAAAATCAGGTTTATTATAAATTGTGCATTTATTTTCCTTAATGCTATAGAAAACAATGAAATCTAAGCTTAGTTCTATTAACGAAGAACTAAATAAAGCCGAAAATTTAATTGCGGACTATGAATCTCAAATAAGCCATCTTCAAATGCAAGTTGGTCAATTTGAATACGAATTGTGAGTAAACATGTATTCATTACATTATTAAAAGATCTAGACACCAATACAAAGATACTTGTCTACAAAAAGACCTGGAAATCGAGCGTCAAAATGAAATAATTATTTCTTTGACACATCAAGTATATTTATATTTCTTATAAAGTGTTATATAATTTTGTATTAGAAAGAGGAACTTAAAACGGAAAAGCATGTATTATTAAGAAGCGAATTACAAAGAGAAAAACAAAGCTTAGAAGAAGATAAGAGCTTAGTATCCATGTATGAACAAAAACTTGAAGAAGATTTAGATATTTTAAGCCAAGATGAAGTATTAAATTTAGAAAATATATCATATAGGTATCGAATATAAGCTAAAAAATAACAAGAATTTTAAACTGATAATTAAATAGAAAAAACAATAAAAAATATGTATCAATTGATAGCGAGAATATTGTGAAAGATGATATACTTGAATCAAGATCTCACAAAACTCCTTGTAATAAACTTATTAAAGAAACTTCAGAATTGAAGGCTGAATATTTAAAAAATGAAATACACTCATTTTATGAAAAAATTAATGCATCGCAACCAAAAGAGGATTTTGATGACTATTCAGAAAAATCTTTTAAAGATTTAGACCATGAATTAAAACGTCAATCAAATCCGTATCCCCATTCAGAAACATCTCAATTTCAACAAGAATCTGACATGTTAAAAAAAAAGCCATCAGAAAAGAGTATTGTAGTCATAAAAAACCTTATAAATAATTTAAAAAAAAGTAAAGATAAAACAGAAGACAAACATTTTGAAAAGGAAGAAAAGAAAAATGAATTAGATCATCAAATTCACAATAATAATAATAATATTTTTTTAAAGTATATTTTACTAATGAATTATACAATATTTAACTAGAATTTAGAGATTTGAAATTGAATTCTTCATCCATACCATTCAAGACAGATACAATCCCCGAAATTCAAATACAAGAATTAGAAAATTTGAATATTTTGAAAGAGAACAGTCATGTCATAAAGCAGAAAAGTAAATATACGTTAATTTTAATTTTATATTTGGCTTACTTTAATAGTAGATAAGGAAAATATTTGCGATTTAGTCCTTACACATGAATCAAATGAATCTAGGAAATTACAAGTTGAATTAAGAAAATTGAAAAAGAGTATTGAAGATTTAGAAGATGAAAATCATCATCAAATGAATATAATTAATGAATTAAACAAAGAAAAAGATACACTAATGAATGAATTGATTATTAATAAAGACCTTTTATCAAATCAGCAGCAGGAAAACGAGTAACTCTATCTTTTAAATCATTTATTATTTCACTGATTTTTAAAAGTAAATTGAATTCAATCATTACATCTATTTCAGTAACAATAGACCAAGAAAGAAAAAAACAACTAGAAGCTCAAGAAAAAATTGATAAACTTCAGGATGAACTCGATCAAAGGATAACAGGCGCTCTTAAAGCAAAACAGGTGATTAAATTGCTTTATATTTAATATTAATTGATTAATTATAAAAGCTTTTGAAAAAACAAGATTCTATCATAAAGGAATATAAAGAAAAAATGGTAGTAATGTCTATATTACTATTAACAATTATTCTGAATAATATTAGGCTTTATGTAAGAGTACAGATGAATTATATAATGAACTCATGCTTAAAAATAAGGAAATTGAAGAACTCAAGGTTGATTTATATTATAAATTTATCGTTTTACTAACGAGAAAGAAAATAAATGAAGAAACCGCAAAATTGAAGGAAGAAAATGCACGTATGATTGATGCCTGGCATAATTTAACATCACATATGCAACGAAAAAATCCAACTATACAACATACTTTTATAGAGTCACCAAGTTCTCTTGACTAACAAATGTATAATTTAATACGGAAATTTGGATAATTATTGATCTTAAGTTTAACCATCTAATCAAACACTAGAATCGCCTACAACATAACTCATTTGTAGTGTAGCAGACAAATATTATAGATAAAAAGATCTAATGTAGAATTTAAATTTAATAGGTTATATCATAATTATGAACTATTTCTACTGTATTATATAGTCATACCCATTCTTTTGGATTTTTGAGGACTTCTGTTAATTGTATTTCACGAGGGTCTTTCAAATCATACTGATATATCCAAGATGATGTCAAAGGCAGAGAAACAAGGATTCTTTTCTTATAAGTTTTTGAAATATAATGAGAAAACTTACGATTCAACACGAGATTCTGGGACATTAAGTCCAAATACAGTACCTCTATCATACATCAAATTAAATTCAACATATCTTCCACGTCTTATTTGCTGAAACAGCTTTTCTTCAGGTGTAAAATGCATATCCTTTGAAAAAAATTAATCAAAGAAAAATATAGACACACTACTTTTCTTCTCAAAATAATTGGAATATAAGAAGGCAAAAAAGCATTGAGACAGTCCTTGACAAAAGAAAAAATCTCTTCTGAACCTTTATCATCCAGATCATCAAAAAAAATACCACCTATTCCTCTACATTCTTTACGGTGCTTAATAAAGAAATATTCATCACACCATTTTTTAAATTTGGGATAATATTCCTTATCATAATGGTCACAAACCGTTTTATAGGTATGATGAAAGTGAATCGCATCTTCATCAAAAAGATAAGCAGGTGAAAGGTCTGATCCACCTCCAAACCACCAAATTTTTGGAGAACCATTCATATTATCAACTTCAATATAACGATAATTCATATGAACACTTGGTGCCATTGGATTTTGAGGATGTAAAATCAATGATAACCCACATATAGAAAAATTCGCTATATTTTCCACATCCTTTAAACATTGGTGATTTTTTCGTAATTTCTCTATAGCACTAAAAGGTAGCATTTTTTGCACTCTTGATATATTAACGCCAGCTTTTTCAAATACATCACCATTTTGAAGGACGCAGCTTTTTCCAACTATTCCATCTTTTTTCCAAAGATCACATGAAAACTTTTTGCTTTCAAATGTCTCTAGAGCTTTGACAATTTCGATTTGTTTTTCACTGCAAAGCTCATGCATACGAGATAAAATAGAATCTTCATTAATATCTGATTTATCAACCTTGAAATAAATATTAACCAAATATTTCTGGCTTATCAACATACAGCTACATCTTGTTCTGTACAAGCCTGACATTGAATAATATTTTTCTCCTGCATCTAAATTAATAGGACTCAAGAATAAAATGCAATTAACATTTTGATTGAAGTACATAAACAAGCTGCTTGCTACTATACAAGTCAATCCTGGCCGCCATATAGAGGACTTTTTCATAAAATAATATTTATTCGAATATGTATGATATTTAAGCCGTGGAAATGATTTGAAGGCACAAATAGACAAAGAGGATATCTTTTTAATAGAAAAAAAGAACATTCGAATACAATCAAGTCAAGGCCGGCTTCAGATAAATTACGGGATATCCAGGACTTGTCAAAGTGAAGTTGAGAAAAAAATAATAAATAAAAATATCAACTTTTAAAGGAAGTGCTTTTAAAAGCAAATAAAACTAAAAGATGTATTTTTGTTAAAACATTGTATTTTTATCCAACATCTCAGCTTTGAAAAATCAGAGCATAAAAAATACAGACGAGTGTATGAGGACGCCCCTTATAACAAAGGAGACTGAGTATAAACTCTTCTCTTTAATAGTTCCATTAAAGAATTTCCTGCTGGACGCGGATGATTTCGTTCATATAAAAAATAGCTCAAGCAACCTATGGCAAAGGCAAAAATAGGATCGCCCCATCTAAAGATGAATCAAAACAAGTGCCAGCCAGGGATCGAAATACTTTGAAATAAGATAGATCTTTTTGAAAATAAAGCCCATTTTTGGAGCCGACAAACGACGAAAAAAGGTTATTCGTATTTATGTATCATTTTCCACTCCGATTCGTTATTTACAAAGAGGATACTGCTCTGATGGCATTATTTTGGACTGAAACCTGTCCCTGTCTTGTTCGTCTTTTTGCATAGAAATGTCAGAAATCGATCATTTTTTCCTTGATTTTGACTCGGTTTTAACTAAAACCCATTTAACAGAGGCGCCAGAATGCGGTTTAGGGGAGACAGACACTTAGACTTAGGCGGAGGTCCCTTTCCACGGCGTTTTCTTCTGGGGAGGAAAAAAAAGTCATTTTCGAGCGCTTTTTTCGGGAAAAAAGGCCAGCCTACCTTTCTACCCACTGAATACGCTCCAATTCATCCGGATCAACCAAATTCAGGCCCGGAAACGAGCGAATAAGCGACTTTTTGGTGAGGTTAAACCCCGGGTAATACTGAGAGACAGACGACCCAGGAAATCTCCGGAGAAGCACGCGGTTCCCCATCCTCAAGGCCTCTGGGTTGAAAATAGTCCCGAAAATACGGCACGCTGTGCGCCTTAAGTCCAGCAATCTCTGTTTAGAGGGCAGCTTCTTCATATACGCAAATGGGGGAGGTTGTCGATGGCCCAGCGAGACGTCGGGCAACGTCAAAAAAAAAAAAGCCCAAAAAAGGCGGGAAAAAGGGAGAAAAGCCGCACAAAAGAACGCACAATGGATAGCCACAGGCTCAAGGAGCTGTTTCCCGCTCGAACGGTCCAAATTGACCAACTGGTTGTGCTTCTAGAACAAGTTTTATTTTTCGTGAAAATATGTCTCTTATTTAAGAGGGGTTAGAAGGAAATGGCGCAGATACAGTCTCTTATTATTCATGGGCATCGGTTTACCGGAAAAACCAGCGTTTTGAGGGGCGTTTTGGAGTGCTCTGGGGCAAATTTTGTCTGGATTGATTGTCAAGACTGTTTCTCCATAAGGATCCTTTTAGAGAGGACAATCTATCAGCTGGGAGAAGCGATAGGGCGGGGAGAGCGCTATGAGTCTCTTAAATCGGACGATTTTGCCACATTTACGGTCGCTATTCAAAATTTATTTTTAAAGACAAAATGGACGTCTAATGTGATTTTGGTAAGAAATTGATCGACAATTTCAATACAGAAGCCCTTTTGTTGCTCTTTGGACAACTGGGACGTGTTTTTTTTAAAACTTACATTTTATGGTATACAGGTTTTTGACCATGTGGAGCAATTGCAGCATTTTAAAGTACCTATTCCAACAATTGTGCTGTTAAGATTGTCAGAACTGGTTTATATTCGTTAGAAAAGAAAGTTTTATATATACTTATTAATTCATAGTCATTTGTTCCTTATTTGACTACAATCTTGATAACGACATCATTAGATGCATTATCTTGGGGCTCGTATCATGTTCCTACAATCTATTTTCCACCTTATTCCAAGTCAGAATTTATTGAGATCATGTCTCTTCACAAGGATTCAATTGCCTTGTTATCCAATACACTCAATTTTGAGGATGAAATAACAAGTGCAGATGGCATAAATCTATGGCAAAAATTCTGTAGAATCATCTGGGATACTTTTGGACCAGTTATAGAAGGGGATTTTGATCTTTTCTTTTCAATATCAAAAAAACTCTGGCATGTGTTCATAGAACCTATAAAAGAAGGCAAGGCTACTAAGAAAGATATTATTAAACTCTACAAATTTAGCCAACATACATCCAAATTGTCTTCCCCTGAAGCAATTCTTGAAGAACTGTCGAAGGTTACCTACCATAAGGCATTAATACATGATTTTGAAAGTCAAAGTATGTTTTTTAAAAGAAAAAATCATTAAAACAAACAAATAGGCGCCACTGATCTTTCGTGGACATCAAAGTATCTTGTTATAGCATCTTATTTAGCTTCATACAATCCGCCTAAGCATGATTTTGCTCTTTTTTCAAAATTTAGAGATCATACAAAGAGAAGAAAGCGTATGAAAAAGCCAACATCCACAGTAAATACAAATGTACAGAGAAATATTTTTATTTAACATTAATAGTCAATTAGCCAAAGACTTATAGGACCTAAATCGTTTGTATTAGAAAGAATGCTAACAATATTTCTAGCAATTCAATCTAATGAAGACATATTAACCTCTGATATTTACACACAGGTATAAATATTCATGTGGAATACACAAGTTGACAGATATCTAAGATCGAAAACCTAGCTACTCTAAAGATGCTTATCAGAACATCATTAACATCTGATAAATTGGACAGTGCAGGTCGCTGGAAAGTTAATGTTAGCTGGAATTTCGTTCAAAAAATTGCAAAAAGTGTAGGTTTTGAACTGGAAGATTACTTGATAGAATGAAACAATTTTACCTATTTAATAATACGACAAAATTGAATCAATAATGTTGATTAGGAGACCACCATTCTAAATAACTATCATCAACAAGACATAACTCCTCAAGCGAACTAGCAGATGTCTCATAAAACTTAAATGCACGACATGCTCTATTGGATTTAACCATAATTCTTCGTATTAGCCTTCCATCCAATGTAGACCAAAAATAAATTTGATCCTGTCCCGCTTAAAATTGTCAGCAAAGATATAAGTATATTTTATTCTAACATGCAGCAACAATTCTCCTGTTTCGACTAATATCAAAACCTAATCCAAAGGAACATTCGTTGATATAACCATTAAAGAATAATACAGGCCGAGAAAACATATCTTTATCAGAGTGAATCATTCTTATATCATACATATTCAGCTATAAATATCAAAAAAAATAGAAAGAATGCATATTTGATTCATACGGAGTTCTCTAGTCCAGCAACAACAAGATGATAATCGCTAGTTAAGCCAAAATTCGTGACACTAGATTTATGTTTGATCAAAGAATTAGTAAAACATGACTTGGTTGATCCTGAACATCGAGTGTCAAGTAGATCTATCCATCCATTACGATATCCAGATAAAAAGGCACTTGTATTTAAAAATTTGATAGCAAAAACATCGCTTTTAAGATTATATGAATAAGATGTATAATTAGCACCATTGATTTCCTTAATTACCATAGCCATCTTAGATCCGCCTAATATTATAAACCTGATTCATTTTCCCACTTTTAATTTCAAACCAACTACTGCTATTTCGCCTGATGACTCAATAGCAGATGTCCATAAAGTATTTTTGCCTTGAGGAATGGTTGTAACGTTGATACCTCCAGCCTTTAAAACGGATATATATCTTTATATTACATACCATAATCCAATAAATTCTCCTCTGGATCCCTTCTTATAATTCCTATTTGAAAATGCCCAGGTCTATTTTCATTGCCCATAAATGTGCAACTTTTAAATGATCAGCAAGTATATAAAACGTCATAGACACGGATCATCACATAAATAGACCGTTAGAACTGACATCTAATGATGTCAAGCCTGAAGTTGATTGAGAAATATTGAATTGAAAAAGTTCATGGTGTTTTGTCATAGAAGTAACTTTAACTGCCCTGAAAACTTAAAAAAAAGAACAGAAAAGTTAGTAAATAACCCCAAAAGCCCGCGCGATGTTCCAAAAAGAATATTGTTCATATCTGAAGTAAAATTTAAGCAAGTAATCGAACTGCCCTCTTGAAGGCTTAATTCTTTTCTATTAAAGAGAAACAGCCGCTCGATCCAAAGCATATCATACGAATAGACAGGAGAATACTGGGAGAACCTTCCATGTGTTTTTCCAAGCTCTCTATTAAGATTTCTTTGAAAAAAACAAGTGCTTATTTTTTTAGTTTTTTGAACAAAAACCCTCTGTTTTTTCTGGTTGAAATGAACAATATAAAATAAAGCACGCAGAACAATACGGATTCAACGGTTTTCCTCTCATTTTTAGAGATATTTCCAGCGGAATATGGATATGAAGTGCCAACAACATGATCTTGAAATATCTTGAAATATCTTCGTTTTTTTTCGTCTAAAAAAGAGTTATAAGTTTCTTAAGATGAATATATTTAGTTTCCATAATAAAATCCAGGTAAAATTGTGTATTTACTGCCCATTTGCTGCACTGATGTCTGAGCCCAAAAATCTCCAGATAATCAGAGCGATAAGATAAAACTGTTAAAAAAATATACAAGTCATTATGAAGATTCTTTTGTAAAACGCATCTCTGAAATATAATGTAGCAGCAAATCATAAAGACAAGAGTTATTCGTTGAAAAAATGTCGAAGTTCAGCAGCAAAGTATAAGATAGAGAGGACGATCCGCAGATAAGGAACCTTAGGAGTGATATGACGCAAGCGTTCATAAAAGTTATCCATCCTATTTTCAATTAAAATGAGTATTTGCAAAGTAATTCCAGTGAAATAATGATTCTAGAAGAATTCGTAAAAAAATCAAAAAAAAATCCAATAGAATACCTCCATATTCATTAGTAGCTTAAAACAAGCCTCTAACCATTGCAATTTCTTCTCAATTAATGGATCCTCAATATCCTCTATTATTTCTGATAAAGTATTTGCCACGGAAAATAATATGATATAACTGGAATTGTCTAAAACGACCTTAGGATCTAAGGAAGCGAGCATATCAAATGTCTCTGATTTATATGGAGATTGGACCCACTAAAAATATGTTAGAAAGATCAAGAAAGTAAAAGAAAAATACAATTGCTAAAACGTCATTATAATGACACTTAACTAGCAAATCCCTGAAAGGAGCTCTAACATCATCTATAGACTGACAAGAATCGCCTAAACGCAATTGTTATAAGTATATTTTTAGATAATTTATTTACCTATTAATTTTGATGAAGAATTTTGAGGGCTTATATTTAATTTATCTATATCAATTTTAGATAATAAAGTAGAAAGTTGCTTTTCTAATGATAGAAGATTCTTCATTAACATCTCTATATTGGAGTGCTGCTTTTTCCTTTCATCAGAAATCTGCTTTAGAAGAAAATCTAATTTCTCATCATATTTGGTTTCCATTTGAGATATTTTTTGAAAAACATTCTGCAATTGAGAAATATTTCCTTTTGTATAAAAATCCATCTCTGTATTTAACGTCTTTAGATATACTTTTTCAAGACTTTCAGAAATATCTTGAACTAAACTTGTTTTATCCATAATTTTTGAACAAGCATTATTAATTTCTGTAGTTAATTCTTGACTCATTTTCTTAATACAAGGAGTTAACTGTGTCAATTGTTTATCCGTAGTATTTGAAACAAATTTACTGATAATAGGTAAAATATTGTTTTTCACAGATAAAGTGACATTTTTCTCTATTGATTCCTTAATATTATTAAAATTCTCAGAAACCTATATTCAATTAAAACAAAAGAAAATGAAATTAGCAATCTACACGAAATAATAGTTTTTCATGGCTGGCTCTAATTTCGTCATTTTGTGCAATTAACTCTGCAATCTTTTTATCTAAACCCATAAGAATATAACTTAAAATCTACAAAACCTCACTTTGTTTATTAAATTCAATAAAAAGAATTTTAATAAATTTCCTTAAATCTGTATAATCGGTCATATTACAAGAATTGTCATCAATATTTACTGTGCTAAATGAAGAATTCATATCAACAGAGTCTACAGTATCAAAGTATTTTTTGTTGTTAAAAGAAAACTCGTCATTCTTTACTCTTTTCTTTTTAATAGTAGTCTTGACGAATTCCTGTTTTGAATCATAAGATCCATCATGCAATTTAGCATCAGAGACAACTTTCTGTTCAACTGGGAGTTCTTTATTCTGATTTACAGACTTTTCAGTCGTATCAGTATTTTCAGTTATAAGCACAGTTTGAGGAGTATAAGTAAATATATTCGATTCCTTTAACTCATCTACTATTGTTTCCTGTTCTAATATAGGAAAATGTAGAATTGTGTAACCTTTGTCATGTGCTGCAAATAAATCCAAAGTTGATTCATTTAAAGACACAATATTAAAATTATAAAGAGTCTTTTTCGCAATAAAACTAGCCACGTAAAAACTATCAAAAAGAGACCAATTTTTAGAAGAGATATCAACACTAATGTTTTTAGAAACCAAACTTTGAAGATAAGAATCCTGAGGCATAGGCACTTCTATATCTCTAATATTATAGTGAAATTGATACAAAAACCCAGAATGATCATTAACAATCAAATTTTGAGAACTATTATCATATAAAGCAAAAGAAGATACTTCAGAGCTACTGTTTTCACTATTTCCTGTTAAAATAAGTTCCTGAGAGATCAAACCAGAATCCAAATCCAAAAGATACAATTTTCTATTAGATCTTAGGCCAAATATAAGATATTTAGAAGGAGCGTTAAGCTGTTTTGGACTTATAAATGAAACCCAAAACAAAGGTTCATTGGAAACAGCATACGAAAGTATAGGCGTTGATATAACAAACTTGATACTATTTTCTATGTGTTCATAAATAGACCAAAGTTCAGCCGTCCCATCTTCATGAATTGTAACAAGAACCCTGCCATCAGGAGAAAATGCAAAATCTTCAATGAATTTTTCTGCAACGACAAAACCAATATTAGTATTTGACATAGAGATTTCAGATCTTTGAACTTCTTCAAATCGTTCAGTAGAAAACCTGAAAAAATATATACGATTCAAAAGCTTAATCGCAACAATATTCATTATTGGACAAAATTTAGCCTTTATCTCTGTATTTGATAAAGAATGCTCCCCATTAAATCGAAAAATCATTTTTACGCTTAAGCAATATTAGAAAAGAAAAAAAGAAGATAAATTCATACCATTTTGAATGGTTATTAAATGAGGATTTCAAAATATGCCATATAATTACAGCACCCTTTGAATTTGTAGCCATAACATAAGTGACGTTCTCAGGATTTACGATATATTTAGAGAACGACACATCATGTACTTTTGACCCTGGCTGGGATGATAATAAAATATGAGAACCATCTTCTTGATTCATAAGTCGTAGATTCCCATCTCATAAAAATATTAATAGATAAAACAATGAGGAAAAAAATCTTACCTTTGGGTATAGCATAAGCCAAATAACTTTTATCAGCATCAATTGTATGATTATTTAATGAATCAAATGTTACAGACAATCGAGCAATTTCTGTCAGCTCGATTTTATCATAATATCCCAAATTTTTAGGCAACGGTACCAATACTCTCTTAAAAGGAGATCTAGGAAGGAGAATTCTCCTAATGCTTTGAGTCTTTCCTAGATCAATTTCTTTCTTCAAAGTTAATTTTTGAGACGATAAGTTCTCCGCTGCAAGTGTCGTATTTTTCGACAACGTAGCCTCTGCTTCTGTCTTGGAAGCGCCTGAATCATTGACTCTTGGCGGCGCCTTGAGTATTTTCTTTGGCTTTAAATCAGATAGTCTGGGATTTGTAACAGATAACTGATCAAATATATTAACTGTTGAAAACATAGATTTCTGACTTTTTTCATCCGTTATGACCGCTCCTGACGACACTGCCGATACTGATGCTACGGATACCGATGCGCCAGAGGCACCAGGCCCCTTTATTGTCAACGGAGAGGTCTCTGGCCCCCCTGTTGACGCCGCATTAGATCCTACATTGCCTGGAGCGCTCGCTGCATTCCGCGAATTGCCGGGCAGCATTTCTGGCAGCCCGCCAGAAGAATCACCAAGAAGTATCGACAACAACCCACTCTGAGAAGACGCTGCCGCCACATCGGGCGATCTCAGCAAACCCGTCGATACTGCACCCGGAGTCCCCTTATCTCCAACAGACGCAACGGCTGGCCCCTTGGGCGCAACCCCACGCCCTGGAACCGAGACAGAACCCTCCTTTTTCCCCGTCTCCTTCAAAACCCTGTTGTTTTTCGATTCAACCAAACCCGACAGATATTCCGCCTGGAAACTCGCCTTCGAGCCCCCCAAAGCACTCTTATCCAGACTATCCCCAGGCTTGCCCATCAATATAGACAAGAAATTGCTCTGAATATCGTTGATCCCCTTAGACGTCCCGACTCCTCCCTCTAGATTTGCTCGCTCTTTTGACTCTGAATTTGGCCGTAAAAGATCCAACAAAGAACGACTGGCATCCATCAACAATAGACCTGTCCTTTGTGCACTCAGAGTCCCTCAAAATCACTGCGCAAAGCCCTCTTTTGACTTTCTTGGCTCGTCGCACTTTTTCTGACGTTCGTTACGGACCTCCACCCAGCGCTCTCTCCTATCTCCCAGTCACGTGACCATGCACCTATCACGTGACAACCCTTCTATCACGTGACCCAACCTCACCGTTTTTGTATTTCTCTGTCTCCCACAGGGTTTGCGGGGTTCACCGGCTATTTTGCATACAGAGGGTCTACGCGGGGCGGATGTACTGTCTGTGCCACTTCCTGCCTTTTTTATTTATCCCAACAGGAGCTTCTCCGTATTTTTTGGTTATTTTTATTATCTGGCTTTTGTTGTTTCATAGACCATGGTAAGAAAGAAGAGCGGGTGAGAGGGTTCTGAGAGGTCGCAGCATCTACTGTTCGTTTATCCTTGTCACGCTGTTTAGCATGATGTGTTATTGGAGGGAGGAGTGTTATTTTGATTTTAATGAAGGGAGGATTTTTGAGCCCAAGATTTTGAGAAACAGCGGGGAAAAGACAAGGGCGCTGTTCAGAATGGGGTGGGCTGAGCAGGTGTTTAGGACGAGAGAGTGGCGTCAGCCCTTGGTCAAGGTCACTATTCGTTTATGAGGGCACGCATGAGGCGATGTTTTATAGAGAAGAGAATTGAGTGTATCTCGTTAGAGAGATGCGGTGTGTTTTGGTTAGTATTAGAAGGATTCAGCGGTCGTTCAGCTTTTTGTTTAAATTGTCAGTATTTCATGAATGTGTCTTTATATATTATCTGGTTCTAGCTTTAAATTGTGTCTTTTTCGCCAAGATTACAGCGATTTTGAAAAATATTCAAAAATGATGTATTGTCATCAAGTCTTGTCTCTGGGTCTGACTGGACAAACTACATTTTGTCGACGGAGATTCAGAGAATATCGGTCCTCACAAGACCCACATTATCGATAAATTTGTCTGAAGAATCGATGAACCGTGTTTGTCTTTTTGCAATCATTACTCGAAAAAAGATTTCTTGATAAATTTGAATCATTAGTGTCTATTTTTGGTTGAAAATGGGTTTTCCAAGCATGGATGCAGGAATTGGTTCCTCTGGAGGGTGATTTTCAAAGTATTGCAGTATGGTCAAAACTAAGAGTACTTGTTTGACAAACCCAGGCCTAAAATGCATCTTTAAAGTGTGTCTCTCATTCCCAGGACGTCTATACGACGTTGATCTACATACAAGACTATTCAATGGCAGACTACATACATTTTATACAAGCATCACCATCGAACCAACCATTCGATCCAAAGATGGGTTTAAGATATTTAAAAAAGCAATTATAGAGAAAAGAAAGCATAGTCATGGCTATGGGGGTTATCAGAGCATATGATAAGTCTCTACAAATATGATTTACAGATATATACAAGTTTTGAACCAAAAAATCAACAAAAAAAGAAAAAGAAAAATAAAAAATATAAAAACTCTTAATATCTTGTAAAGAACAATATGAGCATTATGCCCTGTTCTTAGGGCAGGTACCTATATTAAATATGTTCATAGCGTTGGCTCTACGATAGACGACGATCAACGACAAAAATTTACAAAGTCCTGAAATTAGCTGACTTAGTGTATTTTAGAGGATTTTTAGAACAGCGGAGGCAGAAGAGCTATTATGTCTACTTATTCAACGGGTGTCTTTAAGGAATCGCTCCGGAAACGCAGAGGAAACAGCGATTTGGATACTTCATCTCAGGATGTTTGTCAAAAAGTATTAGATAAAGAGGGAGATAAGAAGGAATTATCATCAGGAGGACAGTGTTGCTCAGTAATAATCAAATAATTCACTGGTTTTCCTGTTAAAATTGGATTTTTAGAGGGATATTATGAAATATTTGAAATTTTTAATTATTCCGGTTATTTTATATATATTGGCCATGTTTACAAGGCTTTATAATATTAGAGGATCCAATCGTGTTGTTTGGGATGAGGCACAGTACGAATTTCTTTTAAATATTGAGAAAAAATGAGAATTTTAATGTTTTCAAGCTTTGGAAAATTTTCATCTTATTATATTAAAAGACAGTTCTATTTCGACGTATAACCCTTATTTTATGCAGGGCATACTGTGATTTATCTAATATTAAACTTACAGGTTCATCCTCCTCTTGGAAAAACATTAATAGGTCTATCAGCATACTTTTCAGGTCATAATGGGACATTTGAATTCTCAAGTGGCGAAACATATCCAGAGGCCCTTGATTATGGATTCATGCGTTCATTCTGTGCTATTATTGGCGCACTTTGCGTTCCATTGGCATATTTTACGGCGATCGAGTTGAATTATTCTTTTTACGCATCTCTTCTTGTGGGATTAATGGTCTTATTTGGTAATATATAGACGTTTCTGGACAAATTGCAATGGCTCATGTTTTACAAGATAACTCCCTTACAACCATTAGTAGATTTATTCTTTTGGATAGTATTTTGCTTTTTTTGTCTTTAACAACAGTCTTTAGTCTGTCAAAATTTCATTCATATCGTTATAGACCCTTTTCATATCGATGGTTCAAGTGGCTTTTTCTAACAGGAATATCAATTGGATGTGTTTGTAGTGTCAAATGGCTTGGCGTTCTTGTTGCACTCTTATGCGGTATATATACCATTGATGATCTTTGGGTTAAATTTGGGGACCTTAAAATGACAAAGGTAGAAATGAAACTAACTTGAAAACATTTTTAATATTTAGAAAACATATTTAAATCATTGGATTGCTCGTATTGTAGCCTTGATTTTTGTTCCATTTCTTGTTTACGCACTAACTTTCTTTTTCCATTTTAAAATTCTAAATCATTCAGGCACAGGAGATGCACATATGAGCTCTTTATTTCAGGCAAATCTCATAGGATCGGATATTAATAAAAGCCCTGTTTATATTGCATATGGTTCTAAAGTAACTATCAAAAATATGGGCTATTCAGGAGGGTTGCTTCATTCCCATGTTCAGACATTTCCAACTGGTTCAAATCAACAGCAAGTCACATGTTATCACCATAGAGATGGAAATAACTATTGGTTTATTCATCCTTCTCATAAATCAAAACCAGCATCTAACGAAGACCCTTTGATTTTTTTGCGAAATAATAATATTCTTCGTCTTATTCATAACTCGACTGGATGTAATCTTCATAGTCATGATATTCCTGCACCTATTACAAAAGCTCACAATGAAGTTTCATGTTATGGCAATCTTACTCTAGGCGATAATAACGATCACTGGGTAATAGAAGTCGTTAAAGATCCAAATCCACAAGATACTCGCATTAAAACAATCAAAACCTCTTTTCGACTTCGTCACATTGTTCATAATTGTTATTTAAGAGCAGAAAATGTTCATTTGCCTCACTGGGGATTTAAACAAGTTGAAGTTACATGTGATAAAACAAACAATCCTAAGGATTATTATACACACTGGAATATTGAAAACCATTGGAATGATCGATGTAAAAAAAAGAGAAATTATAATTCACTTATACTTGTTAGTGCCATCAGGTAATACCAAATTCTATAAATCATCTTTTTGGTACGATTTTTTCTATATCAATATAGCCATGATGAACACCAATAATGCACTTATTCTTGACAAGGGAAAAAAGGATGATTTAATATCATATCCATGGCAATGGCCTACTGCAATATCAGGCATTCGAATGTGCAGTTGGGATGATAATGGTTTGTCTTAATATATGTCTATAGAGATTATATCAATTAATCATTTATATATAGTTCCAAAATTCTATCTCCTAGGAAATCCTGCAGTATATTGGATATCTTCAGTCTCTATCCTTCTGTTTTTTGTATTAATCTTATTTTATACCATTCGTTGGAAAAGACATTACATTGATTTCACTCCAGGTATATTTTAATACCTGATTCATTTAAAATTTGCTAATCAGATATATAGAAAAATTTGATCATTTCCATTATGTCGGATTATATTCTTTATTAGGATGGGTTCTTCATTATTTCCCATTTTTCATTATTAAAAGGTAATTATTATGTATTTTATAAAACTATTAACTATTTATAGAGTTTTGTATTTACATCACTATTGTATGGCGCCTTATTTACATATTTTATTATTCACTAGATTTTAGTTCCTGCATTACTTTTTGCAATTTTAACAACAGGTTTTATTTTTGATCATTTAACAAGATCATTACCCATACATCTTCAGAGAATTATCTTTAGCATCGCCTATATTTCTGTTATTCTAACATTTATTTATTTCAGGGTTTCTATTATTTTTTCTTGATCTTTTTTCTTCTAATCATCTTGTAGGATATTACATTTGGAATGAAAGGCCCTTCTAAGCAATGGGCATATTTACAATGGCTTCCAACATGGAAGATTAGTAACTAACTATCTTTATAGAGGCACCAATGGCATGGTTGGATCATGATAGAGATATCATAAAATTAAAAATCACCCAATCATCAAAAAAATTATGTTTATTAAAAGATTTACAAAAATGAAACTCAATCTATTCACAAAAAACTCTTCAACACTTTCTATTTCTTTAATATCACTTTATCAACTACAAATCAAACACACTTTTAACCATTTTTCCTACATAAAGACCTTTTAAAATTATACTTGTTTTTTATACAACACAGATCCACACACAGTGATTCTTTGTACGGGTAAATCAAGTATTTTGGTTTCTTTCTGCCACTTAATATCCGTTATATCCGTTTCCGACGACTTGTTAGATATACAAAAATCTTCATAACTGTATTGCCGCCTGAAATGGTAGCCGATCTGTCTTATGAACATGATTTTTTGGAATTCCTGTAAGTATCAAGCAGAACTTTATTAGTTTGTCAAATTAATTAACTCTTTTTCTTTATTAATAGTCATTCATCACCTACACCTTATCATGTTGTTAACAATATTAAAAACATATTGATCAGTGCGGGTTTTGACGAGCTGAAAGAAAGAGATCCCTTTGAGGAACATGTAGAACCTGGAAGGATGTATTTTATAACTCGAAATACTAGTTCTCTTATTGCCTTTAGTATTGGTATATAATTTTTAATAAACAAAAAAAGATCAATTGTTTTAGGCAAAAAATGGAGACCAGGAGGTCCAATTGCACTCGCAGGAGCACATACAGACTCGCCAACGTTAAGGTAGAATCGATTCCTGCTCTTTTTCCACTTTAAAAACATAATTTTTAGGATCAAACCTATTTCAAACAAAATATCTGAAGAATATCTTCAAGTTGGTGTTGAAACATATGGAGGAGGGTTATGGCATACATGGTTTGATCGAGATCTTGGTATAGCAGGCCGTGTGATGATAGCAGAAGAGAATGGTCTTCTTAAACAACATCTTGTTGATATTGATAGTCCAGGTAAGCTTTTTTTTGAGAAAAATACAACAGATATTTCTTTAATAATCGATAAATTCGATTCTAAGCAAGCTAGTTCTACGTATTCCATCTCTTGCAATTCATCTTGATCGAGAAGTGAATCAGAAACTAGAAATTGACAAGGAAGCTCAATTATTACCTATCTTGGGAGAAAATTCGTCTCATGAAGATTCAAAAAGTAAGGGAGCTCTTATTGATGAATTATCAAGGCACCACAAAGACCTTCTTGCCTTAATTGCTCAAAAATTATCAATTGATAGTATATAAAAAAAGTATTTCTTAAATTAATATTAAATATTTTTAGTTCATCAAATTAGAGACTTTGAAATCATTTTAAAAGACACACAACCTCCCTGTTTTGGTATAAAAAAGGTATTTATATGTGATTGGATTAAATTTTATAGGCGGTGTTAATAAAGAATACATCTTTTCTGGAAAACTTGATGATCAGGTAGGCATTACAACATATCAAACAACCAATATTCTGAAATTCTGAAAGGATATGTGTTTTTGCATTCTTCACGGGTTTCTTGAGAGTTTTCAATGCAAAACATTAGTAGATTCTGATACCTCTATTAAATTGGTTTCTTTCTTTGATCATGAGGAAATAGGCTCTGTAAGTGCTCATGGCGCCGAATCAACGTTTCTTCCATCAATGTATGAACAGAGAGTTATTTATGATCTTTTAATGAATCATAGATTAAAAAGGTTATTTAATACACCAATTACAAAAAAATATGGAGGTCCATCAAGTTTTGAGCAATCAATAGCTAGAAGCCTGCTTGTCTCAGCAGACATGTGTATGTTCTATTTATATTTTGTTTAATTCCTTACTAAACATAATAGCTCATGCAGTCCATCCAAATGTAGGTATAAACCATTTTAATTTGTTCATTAAGGTTAAATAGTATGCATCAAAACATGAATCTTTGCATAAACCTAAAATCAATAAAGTATGGTTACTATAGTTTGAAGTATATTTAATCAATTTTTATAGGGACTTGTATTAAAGATCAATGCTAATCAGAGATACGCAACAGATGCACCAGGAATATTGATTTTACGAGAAATTGCAAAAAAGGTCCAAGCTAATCTTCAACGTATATCTCACTATATTTTTTCGTGCTAATACTTAATTATACTTAGTATTTGTTACTTCTAACTCCATTCCTTCTGGAAGTACTATTGGACCTGGATTAAGTGCATCTCTTGGAATCAGAACAATTGATGTAGGAAATCCACAATTGTCTATGCATTCTATTCGCGAGATGGTTAATTGTCTTTTCCCAGCATCTTTTTATACTAATTATTTTATAGGCAGGAACAGCTGATATTAACAATGCCATTCTTTTTTTTAAAAGTTATTTTGAGAATTATGCAAGTATACAAGAACAAGTGGTGGTCAATTAAAACATGATATCCTAGAAGCTCATTCAATGCATTTTCTAGCTTTCTATACAAAACTTTTTTTATATCTTTACAAGTATAAAAAGAATTAAAAAGGTTAACTCTTTTCATCTAATCCTTCAAACATATTATTATATTACAGCCTTTAAATATGTCCAACAATTTTAGGACTTAAACAAATAAAGCAACCTCTGATTGACCATTTACTGACCCAAATAATCTAAAGAATCTGCAAATTTTAAACCCCTAAAATCTTATTATGGAATTTTAGATGCAGCATTTTCCCGAATAGCACCTATCCATGGGGAAACAAGTGTTGTTGATGACAGTGGTGGCTTTACTACTTGAGAAGGCAATGAAGGAATTGACGGCCGATTTCCATCATTCTTTTGCTCTAATCTATTCGAAGAAAGCTTCCGACTTATTAATTTCGAACTGACGCCTGCGCCAATTTCAATATCTGGCTCTTCCATAATAAAACCACCTTCCAACGGTCGTCCTCCTGTCCCCCCCCAGTTAGCAGAAATACACCAACGCCGATCAGCCTCAGTTAAACGCCGCAATGGAATCAAACTTATGCCAGTTGCATAATTGCTACAATCCCTTGGTCCAAAACCAACGCCCCATTTTGTCTACATTATACTTCAATATGTTCCTATTAAAAACATGAAACCTACTCTAACAATTAAGTCGCCGTGAACAATAGTTTCTAGGCCTGCACAGGCAGCCTCTGCATCCTTACGTTTATACATTTTAATGAATGCATGCCGAGCAGTGTAATTAACAATACAGCTTTGAACATCCCCATAACAAGAAAACATACGCAGAAAATCTTCTTGTGTAATACTGCTAATGGTGAGATTCAGCATAAAATAAAGTATAATAACCTTTGTGTAATACCTCCAATAAATAATGTTCTACTCAAAACTAAAAAAAGGTTAGTTAAAGAAAAGAGATAGATAGCAAAAAAGAATTCTATCAATTTGCTATGACTATTGGATAGAACTTCAGACCTTTAATTGTATCTTCAGGAACTGATGGATCACGAATATAGAATTTTGAAGGCACAGAAGATAAAGATTCAGAAGGTGCTGTATTTGGCGGCAAATGAGATTTTTCAGCAGGACTTAGACTACGTTCGCTACGTTTTCGGGCAGAAGATTTTAACTTTGTAGAGTCTCTTGATCGATTTATAGTTGGAAGATATTCTTTAGAACCTTTTCGGTTCAAAGGTGATCTTGAACGAGTTGGCGCTTGAGAATCAGTCAAAGATCGAGGTAATGTCGTACTAGATATCTCTCCTGAAACATTTCTTCCTCCTGTTGGATATTGATGATGTGAAATAGCATGAGAACTAAGTATCGATGAATGTTGCGTTGCTGTTTGTATATCTTTTGGCAATTGCTGGGAATGTTTAACAGCTTGAAATGTTGGATGAATATTATTAAGAGGCAGAACTCCTGTAGAAGCATCATTTGGTGGCAATGACTGTACATATTGAATAATTGATTGGATTTGAGTTGCAGAGACACCCTGTTGTTCAAGCAATTGAAGCAGTGCTCTTTGCTGAACCTGAATAACATCTGAAGAAGGCTGTAAAGATGGCATATTTCCATGTGTAGGTACTGAAAAAGGCAAAACTGAACGATACATATTATGAGGATCCGATAATGATAAAGATGATGCCATAGTAGATGCAACAGGGGTGCTGGATAAATTAGAAATAGAAGAAAAAGCAGATGATGTGTGAAAATCATTAGACACAGTGGAAGGTACTCCCAAGCCACCAGAACCACCAGACAATGTAGTAGAAGGTGCGCCCAAAGAAACCGAATTCTCAAAACCGGTCATTGGCACACCCCCGACACTGATTCCGGACGGAAGGGGATTCCAGGTTGTTTCCGGAGTCTGTGCCGTCTGTGTCGCCTGTATTTTCTGTGCCATTTGAAGAATCGCCTCTAAAATTAAAGACGACGAAGAGGCAGATGACGCCGAATGATCCACAGAACCCGGATTCTCAGAGGCCTTTGGTCTTTCAGGCGATTTTCTGCACGAAAAGCCGGACTCGTCTACATGTTTTGCTTCCTGTTTACGATCGTCAAGATTTATGGATTTTGGATCTTTTTGATCAGAAAAATGCACTGATCTCAACTTCACGAGTAGGTCTGAAGGAAATGTAGCCGCTCTCTCCCAAATATCGACTAATTTCCGGACTTTTTCCTTATGTTCTGCGGGAGCGTAGAACATGATATCATTCATCAAACTCTCCAACAAGACTGTCAGCTGCTGAAGCCCCCCCGAGAACGTCCCGTCCTCGACAGTCTCATTCTCGCCGGCCAAATCCTGATACGCACGGGCAACCGAATCTAAGACATATAAAACGCCCAGCTTATGGCTTCCCGGTGTCTTTTTAAAGTGCTTATACAAAAGCATGGCCATTCTGCCTCCGTCCTAAGATAAGATTAGATAAGCAGCCAGATACAGCGTCTTCTAAGGCAAGCATCTAAGCACCCTATGGCCTTCATATATTTCAAGATAAAATCGCCAAAAATGGGTCAAATTTGATGGGAAAAAAACAAGGAAACTTACCTTAACATGCTGCACTGCAATCTGCGTCAATAAATGGATCTTGGAGCCCGAAACACCGGGAGGCCGGGCCTTCCAAAGGCCCTGGAGGATCGACTCAAACGTATCCATTTTTTGGTGAGGTTGGGATCGTCAGATCGAGCGGAATAGATAATATAGGAGGCGGTTCAAAAGACCGGAATCAGCGCATCCAGTGAAGCGGAAAACATCTATCATTCAAATAAATAAAATACTAACAAATGGCTGTATAAAAAAGACATTTAACACAGACGTCCAGGGGTGTGTCACGTGACCCGAGATAAGATAAGATAAAAGATAAGGTGAGATGAGATGAGATAAGAGGGGGGTCAAGGGTTCTTGCTATGTTTTCTGGCAGCACGAATGAGTCTAAGAAGAGGTTAGTAAGAAAAGAGGATGAGATAGACGTACGGTATCAGACAATTAAGAGGCAAAACTTTATTAAAAAAAATATGAGAGAGCAGGATGGATGAAGAAGGACGATGTTCGGGGTTAACCTGAAGTGTCAGATGGAGAAAGTCTCTGAATGGTTGACTGAGATTCTGAAGTTGAGTGATTCGGGGGGTTCCATTGGTGGCAATTAAATAAAGAGCCTAGACAAATAAGAGATCAAAAAAAGGTAAAAAAAAGATACACGTAAAGGATTTTCATCGAGATAAGGAGGCTCGCCCTCAATCATTTCAATACACATGATGCCGAGACTCCAGACATCGACATTGGGGCCATATTCTTTTCTGGTAATAACCTCGGGGGCCATCCAATAAGGTGTACCAACCATGGTTGTACGTTTGTTCATAGCTTCGTTAACCCGGGCACAAAATCCAAAATCAGCTATATTAGAAGGTTAATCGTAGGCAAATGACAAAAAAAATATACTTAATTTAATGAGACCGTCCAAGGATAATAAAACATTATCTGATTTAATATCCCTATGAATAATACCCTTAGAATGCAAATATATCAAGCCCTTAAGCACCTGAAGAGTTTTATCAGAAAAAATGGAAAATAAAAACGTATTTTTAATACTTCTTTAACAACAGTCGCAATCTGACTTTCAGTCATAATATTAGACATTAAAACATCAGTTAAACTACCACCCTCCATGTATTCCATAATAACCCATAAGTCATCTTTCAATAAAAAACTATCAATAAAATTAACTATATTGTCATGTTTATTTTGCTTCATAACAAGGATCTCATTAACTATCAAATCTCTTTTTAATTGATTCCCAAGATTTATTTGCTTAATCGCAACCATCATGTTTGTCCCGACTTGATATGCGGTATAAACACCTCCAGATGCTCCTTGACCAATTTTCACTAAATTGCGATACAATTTGGTAGGATCTTCATCATTGCATATAAGTCTCAATCTTAATAAAGTCTGAGAGCCCATATTTGAAGAAGTTTTCTTTGTCTCGGATTGTTTCGATACATCATTCTGTAGATCTTCATGTGATTTATCTAAATTATTATTTAAAATAGATGTAGCATTACATTTTGGAAAAGAAATATATGGTTTCAAAGGATGCGAGGCCTTTTTCAAAGAAACATCATGTTTTTTAGCATTAAAGTTTGGATTTCTTGGTTTTTTCAAAGTTGTTATAGGTGTGCCCCACGTTTTTTTAAATGAGAAAAGACCCTTCTGAGATTTTGGATGCAATGGAATATCAACTTTCTTGCTTGCTTCTAATATTCGTTGTTTCGCATCTGCTGGCAATGAAGGAACATCTCGCTATTTTCGCAATAAGCAAATAAACCAACAAGACAAAGACAGAATCTTACAAGAACTCCACGCTTTCTCGGAAAGATTGTCATTGATAACGATAAAGAAGGCTTTTCCGAAGATTCCCTTTTAAACGGATCTAAACCATTAAAGCTGTCCGCTAAATCATCATCTGCAGCACTAAGGACAGGAGAACTCATTCCGTCTGCGTAAAAAGAGACAATATCCATAATTGCATGAAAATTCTCTTCCTGCTCTTTTTCTGAAATACCGCAATCAGAAAGAAGTTTTTGCCATTCTTTTGGTAATCCCTGTTCAGATAAATAAAAGACTATGTATATATGAAATTCAACATACATTATATTCACCAGTCTTTGCATTAAAATCAACATGTGTAAGATGAACCAGATCATACGGAGAGGAGATTTCGGTCTTCTTTTGTGATCCTAAAAACTCTGTCATATTACTCATAAAGTGAGAAAAAGCACTTTTAGTAGATTTGCCACTACCACCTGTTGTGGGTGGACTTAAAATATGGTTCGAGCTACCATAACTTTTCGTTGGGGTAGAACTGGCCATCGACTCCGAAGTGATGGTACACGTGCGCGCGAAACCATGGGAATACGGAGGGGATCGTGACCAAGCGCTTGACTGTTGAGTAGGAGGAGTAAAAGGACCCGGAATCGACTTCCATACATCCGAAGCCGACCGTGAATGAATCGTTTCAAGTGTACGACTAGAAAAATTCTCTTTTTTCCTAAGTACAGAAGGTGGTTTCGGCGCTGGACGATGAGGCACCAGTTCTAAAGCCGACGGATCAAAAATAACTTGCTCTGATATATTACTATATTTTGATCTAACGGAAGCAGAAGATAAATCGCCGCTCTTTTTATTACAAGGAGAGGAAGAAGAAGACGACAGCTGGCAGTCTTGTTTCTGCTCTTTCATTATCATAGTGATAGAAAGATCTGGATCCTCAAAAGTCTTGTAAAAATGCGGCAAAAAAGCCCTGACGTATAACGAAAGCAATGCAATTGTCAGAAAGACCTATGGAAAGAGGATAAAGCCCGTTTCCCGAGTAAAACAAGCCTCCAATAAGCGATTATAACCCTACTGTCCTGCTAATCTTTATCATCCAACAAAAACCTCAAAAATAGGCCGTTTTCGACGCTTCTTTCGAGATCTATGAGCAAACCCTTCCCAAATAAACGAATAAGATAGGTATTTCCCCGTTATTTGCGACCCTTCATGCCTAATTTACAAAGGACTAAAAAATATTTTTTTTTGACGTTGGCTGACCGGCTCGAGAATGTGTCCCAAATATATCCACTATAGACTATCCCCTACTAATTACCCCACATTTCCCCTCACTCTCCGAGCCTCGGCTAAGAGATAAGCAAAATTTTGATATCACGTGAATTTTGAATATACACAAACATGCCACCAGAACAGATAGAAAATCTTATTACAATCAAAGATAACAGACCGTATAGTATTGGACGCCTTTCGTTGGAAAATTTAGAAAGCGATCCTTTTAAAACATTTGAAAATTGGTACAAAGAAGCAGTGAATATTGAAGAAGCGAATGCAGTGACCCTTTCAACAGCAAGCCTTCCTTCAGGACGAGTCTCGGGAAGAATGGTTTTATTGAAAGAATTGGATAGCAGAGGTTTTGTCATATATAGCAATCTTGAAACATCTCGTAAATCGCAAGATCTCAGGTCAAATGCCTGGGCAGCGCTGACATTTTATTGGAAACCTCTAGAAAAACAAGTGAGAGTCGAGGGAAAAGTAGAATATCTCTCAATTGAAGAATCACAGAAATATTATGATACTAGACCATTGCTTTCTCGCCTAGGAGCATGGGCGTCCCCACAGAGTGTTTGTTTAAAAGATCGGTTGGAATTGGAAGAGAAGTTTGAAGAAATAAAAAAAAAATTTTCAGATGAATTGAATAGTGAGGATGCCAAAATACCAGTTCCACCTTTCTGGGGAGGAATTAGAATTGTTCCTGAATCCATAGAGTTCTGGCAAGGCCGTGAAAATAGACTTCATGATCGATTTGTGTATATAAAACATAAAAGTGGTTGGGATATACATAGACTGGCGCCATAAAATCACACAAATAATATTCCTGCACAATTAAAAGAAAAAATATACTTATAAAAAATCAAAATTCGTCCTATGATCTTTAATTTTTAAAAAGAGATTCAGCATAGGAAATATCAGATGGAAGAAATGATTGTGTTTTCATTTCTTTTAAAATGGCTTTAGCAGATGCTCTATCTTTAACTGACAAATAGGCCTGAATCATTGCTATATAATTACTAGGTTCCCTCTTTGAGACACTATTTGCTTCTAGATCAAGAGAATTAAAAACCTCTCTTGCCTTTCTAATTTGATTTTCTTGCGTCCAACCACGAATAAGTACATTAGCTATATCAGCATTTACTGATAAGTTATTTTCCTTCATCTGAGATAATATTTTAGAAACATTTTTCATAGGTTTGTTAGCGACATATGCTTCTATCAAAGCCTGATATAAAATATGATCCGGTATTATTGGTTTAAAACTACGTTTAGTAATGGACTCAAAGTATAGTCTAGCACCTTTTATGTCACGAAAAATACATCCTTTTGCATATATAATTGCTCCATAATGTCTAGTAGTAATAGAAACACTATTTTTTGTCATATCAGTTAATACTTGAAGAGCTTGATCCATATCTGGTGGATCAATAATAGTCCAACAATCAATAAGAAGTTTATATGTATGTGAAGAAGGTGCTAAAGCATAGCTACAAAGTTTGTTATAATATTTAAGTACCAATTGTCTATTTTTTTTAGTATGAACATAGAATTGCATCATTATGTTGTATGGTGCTACCCTGGCATAATAACGAGGACTGTTTTCCATTTCTATAAATAGATCATTTGCCAATTCCTCATTTCCAATCTTACAACAACCGTTTATAAGAGTTCCATATGTAACACTATTAGGACTAATATTATTCTTCTTCATTTCTGAGAATATTTCAAAAGCTTCTTGTAATTTTTCTGCTCTACAAAGTTTTGATAAAAGAGCATTGTAAAAATATGTTGTAAATTCAACATTATATGATTTTGCTTCACGATAAGCATTTATAGCATCATCAGCATCTTTACAAAAGTCAGAATTTCTCAAATTTATAATATATGTAGCAAAAACAGATGCACTTGGAGAAAATCCAAGTTCTGATAGCTCTCTTTGATACTTCTTTGCTTCATCCATTTTTCCACAATATATCTGAGCAATAATCATACTATTTATACAAAATCCAAGATAACACAATCCTGTATCTCCAGTAAAATTTTTAGAAATAGATTCCTTTGCATGTTTATAAAGATCATTTACTAAATCTATTCTTTTTTCCTTGCCAAGGCGCTCTATTAGCCTACAATAAGCTTCTGGAGTAATATCTTTGCCTTTGTCATATGTTACATATATTTCATGAACCAAAGCAGAATAATCATCAGTCTTATTGTGACAAATGGAATCATTCAAGATTTTCTGAGAGGTGGAAAAGTCTATATGAGGATGATTTTTAACTTGATTCCAATCACGCATAAGATCAATAGAAAGAGGCCTTAATTCTTGAGAAGGAGAAGCATCAGAAGCCCCATCTACAGCAAAAGACTCATGCGGTTTATACTTTTCTGCATATTTTTCCCATTCAATTGACAAAGCTTTCTCTCCCAAGATTTTAAGAGAATTAGAAACAGCAATTGCATAACCTGGTACAACAACAATGCTTTCAGATATAATGTCTCTGATCAATTTGGCAAATACTTTATGAGCATAAGAACCACGATCTTGTCTAATTGAAAAACATAAAACCCTGAGGCATAAACTCAGTATAAATGGATCCCATGATTTCAAGTTGTCCCTCCATACTTCTACTGAGATTTTCTTTTCTATAAAGTAAAATTTTAAGAGATATAAAAGCAAAGGATATGGTATATGAAATGAAGTATCATATATATATGTAATGATATCCAAGCATATTTTGAAATTAAGAAGATTCCTTTTTTTTAATTCCTCCAATATAGAAACACCTACTGAACTAAATCCTCTACGAATATACCTTGTTGATCCAAAATGTTGAACATTAAGCCTTAAACATGTTTTATATAATTGAATAGATGAATCTACATTGCCATTTCTAATCATTGCAAGAGCAATTGTTTGAGTCGTCATTTCATCTGGTCTAATACCTTCAACAGACACACGATTAAGGACATCATTTGCATAATCATTTTTCCCATGTTTCAAACATAATTGTATAAAATCAAAAATGACTCTTCCAAATGGCTTTATAGATCCAATAGAAGATGCATAATCAAAAAGCGAAACTGCTACCTCCAAATCGTCTGCTTTAATAGCACTACTAATAACAGGTATTACACACGAAGGCAAAGGATTGGGAAGATTTTCATCCTTTATCATACGATCAATCCAAGATTTAGCTGTCAAATAATCTCCATTTAAAGAAAGTCCAAATATAATTATCTTGAAAACCTTGTATGGAATATAAGCATTTTTTTGAGCAGCCAATTTTTCAAAAAATGAAATTGCAGCATAAGAACGAGATGATCTGAAGTATCCATCAATCAATGCACAATAAACATCATATTTGTCATGAGGTTCCATCTTGGGTGCAAAAGCTTTATATTCATTGAAACATTGTACCATTGATTTAACATCCTTATGCATGGAAAACCCTCTAATTAGAGAAATAAATGCATGATGAGAAGGAATAATACTATTATTAACAATGTGTTGATATATCATAAGAAGTTCGTCCGTTTTGCCCACTAAAGCGCAAATACGCATCAACTCTGAAAACACATCGGACGAATAAGGCTGGAACTTGACACTTATGCTTGCCTTGAATATCTCGCATGCCATATCTATATTATTCTCACTTCTTAAAGAATTCAATCGCTCCTGTAACTGTAGATTGTTTGGAAGACCACGTGAAATCTTATTATTTAATGTTTGCAATTGAGAATACACTTCTTCCTCACGCACACAAAGCGCAAGAATAAGAGTAGAGTAAATAGAAGTATTCGGAGCCAATTGCTGTTCAAGCATAGATTTATATGTATCTAGAAGCGTACGGATCATCGTTGCAACACCTGGCTGACGAATCTTGACCATCGACTCAAATACGATATCATACAACTCGACAGTAAGAGGAATTCCTAGAGATTTCATCTCATTGTAGACCTCAATTACATTAAAATATTTGTTTTCTTCCATGAGTTTCATCATTTTTTTCTTATATTCTAAAGTAATATTGGACTTTGAAGGCAAAACAGAAGCAGACGATGCATCTGACGAAAGGCGTGTGACCGACAGAGCCTCGGGAGCCGCGCAAGATGCCGATGAAGCCGCCGGAGCGGTCTTGCTCGACTTTATGTCCTTGGATCTCGTCCAAGCATGAAATCTACCGATTTTCCGAGAAAAAAAAAGGTCCAGACACAACGGGCTACAGGAAAAGAGGGGATTGGCCCTGTTTCCAGCCTCATTTAGGGGATTTCTAGGGAGATATAGCGGGCCACTTCTGATGCCTCGTATTCTTCCAAAAATCATCGGTTTTTTTCGCTGAAAAAAGGAAAAAGTGAGTAAAGATGCGCAGAATTAAGTACTAACCCCATCACAGGCGATTTCAGGGAGCTTTTGGCGGCAGGAGGCTCCATTTTTCGAGAAAAAGATAGCACCTCTCATACAAAACTTTTTATGACGTTGAGCGTTGTCCTGGCAACCTCCCCGTCCAAGAAGCCAACGTCATAAAAAGTTGGAGGAGATCAGAGACGATAAAAGCGGGCCAGAAAGCCTTATTTAAGCCTAAAAACACACTGAATGGGGAGCAAAAGGACAGTAGTTTCGGCGCCAGGAAAGGTTCTTCTTGCGGGAGGATATTTAATTCTTGAACAAGAAAATGAGGGATTTGTTCTTACACTTTCGGCAAGAATGGTCTGTATTGTCGAAGATCGGGAGAGAAATGGGGAGTCGGCAGAGATACAGGTGTGCTGCAAACAGTTCAGGCAGCCGGATTACTTTTTTCGCGTTATTTTTGGAGAAAATGAGGAAGTTTTGGAGATTCAAGAAGTGTAGAGAAAAAATGTATAAAAAGCCATTCTGACGGACAGAACAGCGATGGAATACACAATTCTTACATCCACTATGCGTTAATTTATGCGTTGTTTTATTGCAATCCATTTAGGATGAAAAATCTATATATAACTGTATTGGCAGACAATGATTATTATTCACAAAGTGGGCCGCGTTCAGGGCTTTGCAAGTACAGAAAGTTTGAATTTCCTGTAGAGATGTCCCACAAGACAGGAATAGGGTCATCGTCGGCACTTATGACAAGCATGATTGCAGCGCTGGTGGTTCATTTATCAGACGGGAAATTTGACATTCAGCAGACTCAGAACAAGTGGATTGTACATAATCTTTCTCAGGTAGCTCATTGTTCTGTTCAGGAGAAAATAGGAAGCGGGTTTGATATTGCAGCAGCTTGTTTTGGAAGCTGTCTATATAGGCGATTTGATCCAGCTATTATTGACAGTGTTGGGGAATATACATCGCCCCAATTCAAGAAACAGCTTACAAAAGTTGTTGAAAGTCTTTGGGACATTTCAATTGAGGAGCTAAATTTTCCTCCGGGGCTTGGAGTTGTTTTGGTTGATAGAAATAAGGGAACATCCACTTCCAATATGGCACGTAGTGTAATGGCATGGAAAAATAAGGATACAGAGGCTAATGTTATCTGGGAAGAGCTAAAGAAAACGAATAATTCGTTCTATAGAACGCTAAGTGAAATGACTAATGCTAGCCATCAATTTGTCTCAGATTATTATGAAGTGTTAAAGATCTCAGGACAGGCTTCATGGGATAAAGACAAAATGAAATTCGAAGATAAAATAAAACAATTCATTTATGATATATTATATAATCTATATTCTCAATTGAAGGTTTTTATTCTATTTCTATCTATAATATTAATAATAAATATAGTTGATCCGGGAACAATTGAAAATCATAGGTGCCAAATCAAACGTTCCTATAGAACCTCCCTCACAAACACTTCTTCTTGACAAATGCAGCAAGATTCCAGGTGTTTTAGGTGTTGGAATACCAGGTGCAGGTGGATATGATGCCATTTTTTGTATAATTATTCGAGAAAGCAATGCAGAAAAGGACATCTCCTCTATAGAACTTGATGATATAGACTTGTCTATTCTCTTATCAAAAGAAGATCATTCTGGTTTAAAAGTAGAAAATATTCATGAATTTGATTTCTTTTTGGACTAAATATTTATATGTTATACAACCATATATTAATGTTTTCAAACCATTATTGATTAGTTTTGTTGTCCACTTTTTATTCTTTCAGACAATTTGTTTTAAATAAAAAGATTGAATTTTATAATTTATACATGATCTTCAAATAATTTATATATCTAATAAGATTGAGTCCAACAGAATGAAGATTAGCTCATTTAAAACATATATTATTTCTTCTTTCTATTCGTCAGCAATAATATTAAGCAAACTTATTTTAAAATAATATAAAGATATTATACAGAACAATTCCTTGAATATTCTTTAAAAAAGACATCCATTTTCTAAGATATTAGATTTAACTTAGGACCAAAAGAATAGATCTTTGATTCATTATTTAGTATACCCCAATTGCTCAAATGAAAATAATCATTGTAAAGATTTTCTAGAAAATAAAGAAATATTTCATTTTTTAGAAAAAAACAAAGTAATTTTTGTTTCACTTGTTTTTAGCTTATTTTTTTCTGATCCCTCTTTAGATTCAGTATCAAATTTTGTTTTTGTAGGTGCTGGAATTTCATCTTCTGAAAAAGATTCCCATACGAATTCATTTTTTGTAACTAAAATATGAATCAAAAATATAATTAAATTGCAAAGAATTACCAAGATAGCCCTTTTTATCACAACTTGTTACTTTTTTTAAGACTTTCCTTCTTCCCCGCCTTTTCTTCTCTAAATTTACTTGCTCATTTTTTACAATAAGATCAGCACTATAAGCCTTTGACACACTTTCTTTACTCTTGTTTGCATTATCTTTTTCTTCAAGATATAAATAAAATAAAATAAAAGAGGAATTTAAACCTTGATTTTCCATCATTTCCATCAACAAATTGATCTCTTTTTGTCTTTTGACAATAAACTCTTCATTTTCTTCATTTTCAAGATCTGAAACACCTTTTTCTAATATCTTTATCAATATAACAAAGAAAATATTGATTTTTCCTACCAGGAAGAACAAGATTTGAAGAACAAAGAGAGCTAGGCTTCGACTCTGCATTAGAATTCGAATTAAGAAATGAATCCATAGAGTTCGACTTTTTTTTAATAGATTTAGAGGGATTCTTATCTGATTTAAGAGTGGATCTAAAAAAACTAAGTATATATCTTAATATATTAAAAAAATACTTTGCTGCATGACCCGAACAATCAAAAAAGCTACGAATCATTGACGTATGAGCCTTCTTCTTCTTGGAATCGGAAGATACATTGATAGTTTGAGAGGAATTTATCTCTGATAAAATCTCTTTAGTGTTGGATGATGAAATACCTGTATTTGAACCTTGAAAACCCGCAGGAAGTTCCTGATATATATATTAAACATGAAAAAAGAAGTAGATTCCCCAACTTTGACATTTACATGATGAATCAACCCATACTTTCTACACATTTCTTCTGGAGACAAAGTTTCATCATATTTGATGCAATTATATGAATCAAAAAAAGCATCTGAAAGAGCAGAACTATCCTAGAACGATAAAAAACCTGGATACTGACATTTCTTCTAGTATCTTACCCTAGACGAATCGAATTGAAGTGAATAAACATGTATTGACGTTATTTCATGAAATTTTTTCTTTATATCTAATTCAAATGATCAAAAAAGAGAATAATATTATACGTAAAATTAAACATTCTATATCCTCTTCCTTTACTAGGAGAAAAACCTTCATTTTCAGCGTAGATGGTTCTAAGTGTATAGAATTTTCGCTCTGAGTGTTACTAGACAAGAATTCCGCCTTTTTAGAAGGGACCAAAAGAGAATCTACTATTTCTTCATTGATGTAGCCCGATATCATGTAAATTGCGTGGCATTTTTTGCTATTTTCCTGGCACTTTTTATGATAATCAAAAAGTATTCTTAAATATATCAATTTTAATGAAAAAAAAGCGAAAATTAAACTTTTTTGAGTCTTCAACATGAATCCCCATATGCCTACTAAGGAAACGATAGTTTATCTTCCATTTTTAAGCCTTTTTTCCTGCAAAAAAAAAGCAATATACCACTTTTTGCTCAGATTGAATCCATGTATCAAGTTTATCTAAATATTCCTCCATATTTATGAATAAAAATAACTCGCAAGATGTATAAATAATATAAGGGTTTTTCTATAATAGCTCTATAGACGCCTTATAATAGCCTCTCGTCTACAGAAGCTGTATCGGCTACCACATATTAATAAAAAACGTAAGAAAAAAATAAAAAAATATATACAATTTATAAAAGCTCTATAATCTTCAGGCTATTAAAAGCCTGTTTCTTATTAAAAGATTATAAAATTATATTAATATTTGTATTTGGTTGAATAATCTAAATTCATCATTAAACGAATGAATAATAATAAATCAATAATACCTTTTGGGCTTATTACAAGACCTCTTCCTTTTCGTGCTCCTTTATAGACTGTTTCTGTTCAAAATTAGAGGAGAAAATAGATATATATATGGTAAAAATACCGATGATATCGATAAGTTCTTGCTTATCTTCAAGAGCCCAGTTAATCTTGTTATTATTTCCCGTTCCTAGTCCATTTAATAAATAATTCCCCAAGTCTTAAAAAAAGGACTGACCCAAATCTATCATCATATGCTTGTTTCTGTAGAAAAACATAATTGTGCAGCGATCATACAATTCATACATCTTTTCATGTTTTAAAACAAAAATAAAATAAAACCATAGAAGAAGTACCTGCTTAAAGTCCGGGACCTCGTCAATATCGACAAGATAAATCACCTTGACAAAGATTTATTAAGAATGATTTATAAATATTTCTTACTGCAAAATTAACCACTTTTTCTGCTATCTTATATAAAACTTCGTCTTGTCTCATACATTCCTCGTCCTGAAAATAACCCTTAGTGTATATTTATAACCACTAAATAATACCCCATCTCGACCAAACCGAATAACGACAAGACGTTCTTCCTCTAAATCAAACATTAAAAAACCGGAATAAAAATATATTCAAGTCCTTGTACCAGACAAAATTGCTTGATCAACATGCCTATGAGGACATGTTAGTCATTTATTTTTATGTATTTTTTATATTTGCTAACCATCCACTATAATCATCAAATATTAGCTTTAATAAGTCTAAAAAAATGTAATAAAAAAGTACGTTCTTAAATGAGGTAGAAAATAACTCATATATGTATCTGTTCAGGTCGAATACGTCTAGAAGGCCCTTTTTTTGAGATTAGTAGTAGAGTATTAAATATATCGTAGTATATATATTTAATATTCGTTGAAAAAATTTGTTGATTTTGACAAAATATAAAAATATAGAGTAGAAAATAAATGAACCAAGACCCAGAAGATGAAATCATTAAGCTTCGTAATGTCCTTTTAAATAAGACCCAAAAAAGTAGTGTTTTTGCCCAATTTCAGGCACTTTTTTCGTTAAAAACACTCGGAAAAAATTATAATAAAGCTATTGATGTTCTTGCTGAAGGCATATAAACCCAAGAAAAAAGAAGTATGTTGTATTGATAGGTGAAAGGATTTTGTGACGATTCAGAGCTTTTGAAGCATGAAATTGCGTATGTTTTAGGCCAAACACAGAATAAAAAAGCCGTTATCCCACTTGAAAAAGTATTAAAGAATGAATCAGAACAAGTAATAGTTAGACATGAAGTTAGAAGAAGTTATTTATCGGTATTTAATGTTTTTAACCTATTCTTAGGCAGCAGAAGCGCTAGGTGCTCTGAATAGTCAAGAAAGTTTACCACTTCTTAAATTTTTGAAGGAAAAAGATCCTTCTCAAATCATTCGTGAAACGTGCGATCTAGCAATCCAGCGTATTGAATGGGAAAATTCGAGTGAATCTAAAACCGAGAAATTATCACCAAAGTATATACTTTTGTATGTTTTTTATATGTATTTATTTGATACAGTATTTTTGAATCGGTAGATCCAGCACCGCCTTTGCCAGAAGATCCAGAAATGAAGATAGAAGACGAAGTAAAAAGACTGGGTCATGAGCTAATTAATCAAAAACTGCCATTGTTTCACCGATATCGTGTAATGTTTCGACTTCGTAATATTGGGACAGATGAAGCCATTGAGGCACTTGCAGAAGGGTTTACAGACCCATCTGCATTATTTAGACATGAGATTGCCTATGTTTTCGGTCAATTGTGTTCATCCCATTCTATACCGTATTTAACGAATGTTTTATGTAACCCAATGGAAGAGACTATCGTTCGCCATGAAGCAGCTGAAGCATTGGGGTCTATTGGTGTTTCAGAGGTGGACTCTGTTCTCCAAAGATTTATAGATGATAAAGAGAGAATAATTAGAGAGAGCTGTATGATTGGTAAGCGTGAAAGAGTTGAGTGAAAGAGATGAGTGAGCTGACCTTTTTTAGCGATAGAGATGTGTCGATGAGCAGCATTGCTCAATTGTTAATCCCCGCTCTAATTCAATCAAGAAAGCTTGTATCTAAAAGATAGATGTGATTGTTTAAGAGTATTTAAAATCAAATGCCAAAGGATTAAGTCATGTGCTTAATTGAATGACCCCGCCCCTACTCATTTGTAGAAAAGCGGTATCTTTAGCCGTCAATGATAATGCAATGTAAAAGTATGTGTTCAACCCGCAAAAAAGACACTCATAGAATACGGTTGCGCCTTCATCAGCGCTTCTCATTTGAAGTGTCTGAAACCGCATTTTCTTATACTCGCATTTGGGACATGTTTCATTAATCTTTCAAGATCTTAGACTTTTTAAGCAAAAAATAGATTTTAAAAAACAATGCTAGCAGTGGTGTCTGATTCCAATGAATCGAAAGAGATGTCTTCCTGTATGAGGGAGGGCCCCAATGCCTTCGGGCGAGACGTAGTAACTATATAAAGGTCGGGTATATCTTGACCCGTTATATAACGAATATAGGGAGGAAGGGGGCTATGCCTGACGTTGGATACGATGCGCGACACTGAGCGCATACGATATACGCATCGCTGACGAGGTCGAGAAGAGTACCGCAGCTGCTGCAGAAAAATGCGGAGCCTGCAAAGAACATAAAATAAAGAGAGAAATAAGCGTGGAAAAATAGAGAGAAAAAATGAGAGAAATAGAGAAAAAATAGAGAAAAAAAGAGAGGGCAGAACCCTGATCAATAGAGAAGAGAGGGTTAGATTAGATAAGATAAGATGATGTTAGGGTTGAGACCTTTGAATAAAATGGGATAAGGACCGATTCTGCTATCCTTTCTTTGATGGCCTCTCGGACGCTCTTGGAAACCAAGAGAATTGCGCCAGAAGAATGGAAGAGAAGATGTGAGCAAATTGGACTCTCCAAGACGTAGTGAGACGCTTTTTGTTGTATACTTTTATCAAATTTTTTAGTGCTTTAAATTATCTAATACTAAGTTTCTTTATTATTGAAGGATATGAGTCATCCGCTTTGAAGTTTATTGAAGAGGCCCATCTTTCTCCTCCGGAGGGTCTTCAATGGATGAATGAACGGATGGATATTCTGAATGCCATCTATCGCGGTGACATTATATCTGCTATAGAGAAAATAAATGAAATGGATCCAGAGGTGGGTATCTATGAACTTGAATTGGGCTCTACTTTTACATATATGGACATATGTATATATATGTACATATGTATATATATATATACATATCAATGGACTCGGCGCAATGATTAACTCCTCATGCACCCCTCTTAGCCCCTCTGTGGGCAATGATTAGATAGCATCACCCTTCAGTCTTCAATATGAGCGCTATATCCATTGACAGAGGATATATGAAAAATGCCCGAAATATACAGGGTTAACGTCATCATTAACATAAACTAGCTTCTAGATACCCAGCCTAACATTCATTTCATGTTGTTGCGTCTACAATTAATCGAGCTTATACGAATTGCTTTGTGTTCGCCTGACGCAGATATTATGCCTATTCTAGAGTTTGCAGAGATTCATCTAGCACCCAGGGCCCCCAAAGATGCTGGATTTTTAGATGATCTTGAATCAGCAATGGCATTACTATGCTTTTCATCGAACGATGTGATTCCTGCCTTGAAACCACTGCTGGATTTGTCTCTACGCAAGATTGTGGCATCAAGCGTGAATACAGCTATACTGGAAGCACAGGGTTTGATGCAAGAATCAAAGATCAAGACGCTTTTACGCTTATGGGGATGGAGTGAGAAAAAATTGCGAAAAGAATTAGAGTTTCCTGCATTTAATTTTACGGAGAGTTAAGCAAGACGGCAGGGCGCATCTCTGCATGGGATTCCTCCCATTCTTTAATGGATTTTCATTTATTTTTCCAAGTTATAGGCTGACATGAACCTTTTTTCAAAAAATTGGGCTTTTTTTAAAAAAAAAAACACCTTGCTATGAAGACTGCTGATGAAAACATGCCTGTGTCCTTCTTAATATATGTATTTTTGTCTAATCTTTGATATCTTGATATACCTCGTCTTGAGCCTGAAAAAATCAGGATCCTGAAGAGATGGACCAGAGGTTCCCGGTAGACTCGGATCCTCGGTTCATACGTCCAAAGAAGAGGGGGAGGGTTGTGCTGGATGCCCGTTTTTCCTCAATTCTTGACCCAGACTTTTCAGAACAGCGTAAGTGCTTTTGAAGCAGAAAAATCTAACAAAAGCAGCTGTTTTTGACCCGTATGGACGGCGCCTGAAGCATAGGAGGAAGGGCGCAAAGGAGATTGAGTCCCTGTATGTTTTTCCGGGAAAAACTCCCGGTGATTCAAGCAGCTTTTTGGCTGAAAAGAAAGATTTGAAGAAAAAAGATCCAAATGAAGCGGAAAGCCTGAAAAGAAGCCCAGAAGAGTCTCTGGATTTATTGGGGGACGAGTCCCCTTCGTCAGATGAGGCTTTTTCCTCGGATTGGTCCTCAGGAGAGGTAGAACTTGCTGATCCAGAACCAGAAATTGAAATTCCACGGGGAGAGATGACCTCTCGCCTGGGAGTAGTCAATCTTGACTGGGACCATGTCCGGTCGGTTGATATCTTTGCGGCGCTTGGGAGTTTTGTGCCCAAGGGAGGGCGTATTCTGAGTGTAAAGGTTTATCTGAGTGAATTTGGGAAAAAAAGAATGGAAAAAGAGGACACAGAGGGCCCTCCTAGGGATATCTTCTGTGTACGACCCACAGAGACTGTTTCTGTGCGGAATCAGGCGCGGGATCTGGAGGGATCTCATGAAGAAAGTGAAAACGGTGCAGATGGCGCAGATGACGCAGAAGATACAGCAAGTACAGACGATGAAGTGATCCAGAGGGAATTGGTAAGAGAAGACAGGGGTAGCGACTTCAATATGGCGCAGCTTCGCAAGTATCAGCTTGAGAGACTTCGATATTACTATGCAATTGTTGTTTGTGACTCCATTGATACAGCAAAAAACATATACAGGCAGTGTGATGGCAGGGAATATGAGGCATCTGCTAATTTCTTTGACCTGAGATTCGTTCCAGATGGAGAATCTTTTGATTCAGTGCAAATAAGGTATGGCTTGTATCAATTGATAGGCTAGGAATGACTTTTTTCAAAAAGAGATGAATGTTCATCCCTTCCAGAGGGCTATGTTCCAGAAGAATTTGTTACAGATGTGAGTATTTGTATTTTTTTGTTCTTTTGTAAAGGGTCAGGCCTTGAAGCATTCAAATGTAAGGCTAATATGGGACAATGATGATCCAGTCTATCTACAGATGGTAAAGCGTGCATTCTCTGGCAAGGAGATTGATGAAAATGACTTCAAGGTGTATCTGGCTTCAACAGACAGCGAGGCGAGTGACACTGAAGCTGCAGAGAAATACCGCTCACTTCTTTTAAACAAGCAGGACATTTTGAATGATCAGAAAGGCAGTGTTGGTGGCATGCAAGTGACCTTTATGCCTGGATTGGATGGAGAAGGATCGGACGAGGTTTCTGTTGAAACCAGTCTGGAGAGATACAAAAGAAAGGAAAGGGAGAGGAAGAGGAAGAAGAGGGAGAGGCATTGTGTGGAGGGAGAGGGTCTGCAGGGCTTGAGCGACCGAGCAGAGGCGGATCTTGGCTTTGACGATCCATTTTTCTCGCAAGAGCCTGTCCAGCCCCCAAAGACAAGACGGCGGGCAAAGGAGAAGAAGAAGGACAGGAGACTGGACGAGGATGTCCAGAAGGCCCAATTGGAGCTTCTGATGGTGGACGATTATGTTTCAAGAGGAGATGGGGTTGAGGGTTACAATGCGAAAGATGCAGACAGATCTGGGAAGAAGAGGGTGAAGTTAAGGGCAGGAGAGGCAGTGGGAGAGACAATTGGGGATGGATCAGACATTGATCTGGAGGATCCCCGATTTTCAGCGATGTATTCGAGCCACCACTTTGACATCGACCCGACCCATCCACGCTTCAAAAAGACGGATTCGATGATGAAAATGATGAGGGGACGTCAGCAGCGCCAAGACAGGGTGTCTCTTGGGTAGTGCTGACGAAGAGGCGATAGTGGGGGGGTGGGTATTTGGGTGGCTTACATGTCGAAGTTATGCGCGAGACACTAAACTTTTTTAATAATGCAGGAAGGGATGTTAAGAAATGTAGAATCTAGGGCTATTAAAGGCAGAGAAGAGGGAGGAAGCCTTTAGGATCAGTGACTTTACTGCTGGGTCTTGGCTAGGGTTTAGACATATATTTTCTCGAGGGTGTCGACGACGACGACAACGAGGAATGAGTTCGCCAAGAAGAAGGATTGAGACGGATGTGATGCGTCTATTAATGAGTGATTATGAGGTTACGCTGATTAATGATAATATGTAAGCTTTGAGCCCTTTGGGGGGTTTAGAAATGGGTCAATGACGGGTCAAGGCAAGAGTTCTATGTGCAGTTTAGAGGTCCTGAGGAGAGTGAGTTTATGGAGGGTTAGGGGTCAGTATTGATGGGTGGTAGCGCCGTTTACGGGGGGCATTTGGAAGGTCCATGTTGAGCTGCCGGACCAGTATCCGTATAAATCGCCGGTAATGAAGCACGTGATGAAATGACAAAGATTGAGGGTGGTGGCAGTCTATAGGGTTTATGAACCGGATTTTCCATCCGAATATTGATGAGCTGTATGTTGAGGGTTTTTCCCTGAGTTTTGCAGAGAAAGCGGCAACTTGGGGTTAGGGTTGAGAGGTGGAGACTGACAGGCTGGTTTAGGAGCGGATCAGTGTGTCTGGATGTCATCAACCAGACATGGTCGCCGATGTTTGGTAGGGTTTGAAGCGGAGTGGGTTTAGGGTTAAAGGGTTTAGATATGATCAATATTTTTGAGGTCTTTTTGCCACAGCTGCTTCGATATCCAAATCCATGTGACCCGCTGAATGGGGAGGCAGCGGCTTTGTTGATACGGGAGCCTAAGACGTACGAAATGAAGGTCCGCGACTATGTTTCTCGGTATGCAACAAAGGAGATTATGGAGACAGTCATGGCGGAAAGCTCGGAGAATGAGGAGATGAGCAGTGTGGGGAGCTTCAATTCAGAAGATCCGGTGGCAGAAATGGAGGTTTAGGGAGGGGGCAGTTGCATATCAATTTTGATTAAGGGTTGTGTGTAACTTTGTTTTGCTTGATAATTGAATTTCTATGTTTAGCATTCTTGATGACAAATATACATAGTTATGAATTGACAACGTGTCTTGTTGATTCATAATATATTACGATTTGAATTTTTTTCGTTTAATTTTCTTATTTGTTGACGCCATAGGGTTGCTTTGTCTTGTGCGATATCGGTTGCAGAGACGGTGGTTAGGGTCTTCCAAAATACAAGTATTTCTTCCAGCCAATTCGACAACTGAATTGGCGAGGGTCCAACACCCATGCCTAATAATGCCCATTTTGACCACTGCTGATATTCTTTGGTCATCTCTATAATCCTTTCTTTAATAGTTATAAATAGATACATGTATATATGATTCATTGCTACCTTTATATGAATGTGTCTTGAATAACTCTTTAAAGATACTGTTCCAATGCTTTTGAATAATATGAAAAATATCATCAATACGTTTAGGTGGAAAGGTACATCCTTTTAAAAGATATTCTGCTGAAAAATCGCTGTCAAGAACTCTAATCATATGTCTTTTAAGCAGAATTTCTGACGCTTCTGTTGTAGTCATTGAAATATCTTGCAACAATTCCCCCAAAAAGGCCCGGCATTCCTCTGAAAGAGGCGTATCCTTTAGAGGGATGCAATCAACATGCATGGGATCCTCCTTAAACTCTATATTCTGCTTCATAGCTCTATATTGATAATATATATACCATTATAACAAAAAGACAAAAAACAAACCTTGAAAATGGATCATCATCCATGGGCTCGGAATACTGATATGAATCCCCCTGTATATCATCTATTTCCATGTCATTATTTTGCAATTGATCATCACTTTTATGTTTCAAGTAATGATCAAGTTTTTTTGATATTTCATCCAAAAGAAGCTCCAATGTCATTCCAGGCTCATACGCAATAGAATAAATCCCTAGGTTAGTTAGGGATTTCCACTGAGTTTCAGAATTACCATGAATCATCACTTTGATAGAAAGATTTTTGTCATTTGATAGCAATATAGTTTTTAAAAGACGTTTTTCATGCCAATATCTTTCATTTTCAGCAAAAAAAAGACCCCAAAGACATACCTACAACAATCAAGGATGGAATCATCCCCTGTAAGCGTTGCATCTATCACTTCTGTCATTTTTTGGCCTCTTATTGAATTTTCCTTCTGTGACAAAGATTTATAAATAAAATCGGTTGCTTTTCGCACCAAGAATGCCACATCCTCCCCACTATCACACGCATACGTTTTTCCACCCGATTTCAGCCCGTCCAGCTCCTGAATGGTAGCCCATGGAAATACAATGACGTACTTATATGATTGACACTCCTTGCTCAAATCCGAAACCAAAGATAAATGGGATATCACAAACTTTCAACAAGAAACAATCAGCAATGTTAACAATGCGTTTAATATAGAGAATACATTTGTATCAACAACGAGAATGACTTGATCGTCTAAGACATGTTCTTGGTCCCCCTAACCCCCTTAGAGCCCGAAAAAAGCGGGGCAATAGAGATACGCACGTCTGCTAATGATTCCCCATGCAATTCTCCCGTTTTCTCCTGGTTAAACAGAAAAGATCCTGCCATGTCTATATCTTTGTCTATAACCATCCATCCATCCGTTTTTTTTCGCTCTTTTTCAGAACCCATGGTATATCTATATATAATAAGGTCTTCTAATGACAGAATGTCTGTTAAAGTCAGTGTTTTCCTCACAAAAATCCCTGATTTTACCCTCTTTCTCTCACTCATTTTTTTTTGACGTCTGGCGGGACGTCAGAAAAAGTGAGATTTTACAATGTGCCAAAATTCTCCCTAAAAATGGCTTTATTTCGCGGATATGGTGGGTGTATGTTATTGGTGGGGTCTGTCCATTGATTTCGCCTTTTTTCCCGGCTCAATTGGGCCTTTGGAAGCCCAGAAATCTTAAAAATAGAGGGTGTCGCTAAGATCCAGAAAAAAGAGCCATATTTCACCAGGACTTTGTTCTTTTTAAACAGGACTATCTTGGCTCAATAGGGCGCATCGATTTATGGCCAAAGAGTGTGCAATTTTTGCGCATTTAATGGGCTATTATTGATTTTTTGTCGCCACTTTCTGTCGACCAAATAATTCAAGAAAACTTGGTATCCGGTCAGCAAATCTTAGATATAGAGGTCTGGGACGTCTTGGATGGACCAATTGAGAGTTTACGCAAAAAAATTTTGGCGAAATTTGGGGATATATTAAATATGTCATGGAGGCTACCATATGTCAATATTTGACATATTGGGGATCATGGTATTGGATATGGAGGTGGAATTGCCAGGGAAAGAACAGATCGCTCGGAAATGTGTTTTTGAGTGCAAATGTTGTATGATATTCTGAAACAGTGGCTCATGAAAAACACAGGTTGCGGATTATTACGAATACATTAGTCATTGATATGCAGATCCATGAAAAGGTCTCCTAATATTGTCTTATTTTAATCTACTATAAGTATGAGTGAAAAAATACCCATCATTAAGAGGCTCGTGATCATATGTTTTTCTATATACTCTCGTACATTACGTTATGGTATTATAAAAGCCAACTATTATATATAATTCTAAGAATTTTCTATAAAAATACTCAAACGAAATCATAAAACATCTAGCTTAAAAAAATATAGCGAATTAAGAAACATTTGTTGGCAAAGGTTTATCTTCATGTGACTCATTTTTATTATTGCGTTTCTCCATATAAGATCTATAAAATAATTAACAGAAATTCGCAACATAATACCAAAAAATAAGCTTACTGTGCAACAATTCCAATAGAAAGTTGCAATGTCTTTTCAATCCATTCATTTATCTGATCTAAATAATCCTCTGATAATTTAGAATCTTTATTATTTATGTCATGAATCCATTGAATGGGCAATGCCTGACTATGAACAGAGAACTCAATTCCACGTTGAGGATCATTTAGATGTACGACAAAAGAAAGCATTTTCCCATTTTTATTTAAACCCTCCTCTTTTGTATCATTTAATAATGTATTTTCTAATTCAAGAGAATATGCTTGAATAGATATATAAATACACGATACATATACAGTCAATGAATCAGAATATCCTATTTTCTTCTTTTTTGAGCCTAAAAATGGTGCAATATGATGCTATATTTTTAATATTTCTATAACTTGGTCATTTTTTACCTTTGCAGACTTAATTGCCTCATCAATTCCTCCAAATATACAAAAATCCTTAGAAGGCTCTAACAGCACAGTCTCTTTTTTTCCCTTTTGTACAACAATATCTTCATTTTCTACTTGTGACAGAACCTTAATAGATTAGCTGTCTCTAACTTTGCTATAATCAATTCACCCCATCAAATACAGAATATACTATATTTTCTATTGCTGGCAAAAACACTAGATCATGATATATTTCAATCTCTAGTATTTCATGTAATGAAATAGGTGGTGCAACCACATTTAAGACAGAGTTAAATGTGGATGATAAAGATGATATAGAATATGACTTTAGCTGTTCTCCTATAGAATAATCTAAGTCTCTTTAACCTATTTAGCCCTCTTTTATACCAAGTTTCCCAAATGTATCCACATCTATAAGCTGAGACATATGTTTTTGAATTTTTTTGCCTTCTGAGTGCTGAAACTGCTTCAATTTTTCTTCCGCCTGTTTAACAAAGAACGATGCATTGTTTAGAAGACCATTAAACCAAGTTTCTTCAGAGTTTCTGGGCATTTTTTGCATATCATCAATTGAGCTGTTTTTTACATAATTTTGGTCTAATAAGCCCGTTTTTTCTGCATCTTTTTGAACATCCTGTATCTCCTGGCCCTCCTCAATAGGTTTTCTCTTTGAAATATTGTCTAAAAACTCAAGAACTGCCTTTTCATCCTGAATATTCTCCACTGAAAAATCATGAGCATCCTTATCAAGATTAATCTTATCAATTGAATCAAAAAGCGACATAAAGTCCTTTTTATCCTCAGACATAGCTGTAGATAGGCCTTTTGCTGTATTTTTTGTCAAGTCTGTCCCCCCATAAAAAATATTAAAAATAGTGACGTCAGGGCAGATATGGCTTAAATGGCATGATCATCAGGGTTAATGATAATATTAATATTCAATATATAAAGATCAAAATTGTAAAGTCATAACAAAATCAAGTATGACTTGTGTATAAAGTTAAACAATGACCAGCATCTGAAATTTCGTTAATATAGAGTGAATAGTAATAATAAAGTTGGAGTAAATTGGGTTAAAGTGAGAGTAGGGCCTTTCTGCGACATAGGAGTGTAGATTTTTCCAATAATAATTCAAGACAAGCTTCAGAGTCGCATAAAAAATGATCATTTGATGATTGTAAATTCGAAAAATAAAGTGAATGAAGAGGTGCATTGTGCTTTTTTTTATCGTCATCACATTGCTTTGAATGTCTTTTAAATGTATAAATATTTTCTTTAACTGTGGAGTATATCTGAGGATAGAATCTCTTATGTATCGTTTCTTCAATGTAGTAGGAAACATTCATGTTGTTTTCAAATGCATTATCCAGTAATAAAGAAGTATTATATGTATTTTCTTCCTTGATACGTTGAACTTTATAAGAAATATCAAATATGTCTCGCAATGACATTGCATCAGATGATCTTAAATATTTAATCTAAAACAAAAATTTAAAATATTATTTACCTAGACTCATCTTTATATTCCTTGTATGTAGAAAAGTCTTTTATACAAGACCATGAAGAAATTGAATTGAGAGTTAAAGAGTCGGAATTGTGGGATACATTATCTTGATGAGCTTTTTTAGATCCCTGGATCCATGGATGATTCAAAAACTAATAGAATTTAATATCATATAATAATGTATTTTTTATTACTTGGTTAATAGTATATCGCTTCTTAGGGTCCACCGTCAAAAGATTACTAATCAGATCTTGGGCACTTTTACTGATGTTGTCCCACCATGGACTTATGAAGGCAAATTCACCTCTAGCAACTTTTCTTGAAAGAATCTGAGCATTTTCATCATAAAATGGCGGAAACCCGCAAAGAAATGTATAGAGAACACAGCCTAAGGCCCACATATCAACACATTTAGAATATTTTTGATCTTTTATAATCTCCGGGGCAGTATAACCAATAGTACCACAAGGAGTCTTTGTTTGCTTATCCCAAACAACTTTACTAAGCCCAAAGTCTGCAATTTTAACTTGACCAATAGTACCAGAACCAAAACCTTCAATAAATTCTCCCTCATCAGGTTTATCCATATTCTTTTCTGATTTGGAATCTTTCCTAGGAACAAATGGTATCGGCTTATAAAGAATATTCTCCGGTTTAATATCTCTATGAACTACACCCTTTTCTTCATGAAGATAATGTATAGCATGAGCAACTTGTGTAATAACATGTCTAGAAAGTTCCTCTGAAAAATATGTAAGTCGAACAATCTGATAAAAAATCTCTCCTCCTTCAACGAGCTCAAGAATAAGAAAATAATAATCATTGTTTTCCAAAAACCCAAGAAAACGTACAATATTTGTATGATTTATGTCCTGCATAATTCGAATTTCTTTAAAAACGTTCACCTTCTATTTTTATTAACGAATCAATCAAACAAGACATATTAACGCAAAAAACCACTAACCTGTGTATAATTAAGCTGATATTTACGAATCACTTTTATAGCAACATATTCCTTGGTCTCATTACAAATTGCTTTATACACCTCGCTGTGAGCACCGCTTGAAATATAAATATATACATTCTAATATATTGAAATAATGACTTACTCTCCTATTTTTTCAATTAATGTATATTTTTCAAAACTCATACATTGAGAAAGATTTCTTTGAATTATCTTTTTTTGATGATTCATATAAGCTTTTTCTGTTCTATTTTTAGAATAAAACTCATTAAATACTAATTTTTCGTCTTCTTTTTCCATATGACCATATGATATTTTTTTTATATCTTGATACATCGGTCCTGATGAATGTTTAAACAAGCTATTATGAATCTTTTTGCTGCAATCAACCAATACTCTAAATATCTATGATTTTGTATGTTAGAATCCCTTTAAAGACTTGTTTTATTTAGGGCTAGATCTACCTCAATCATACACTCTGATATCTTAATATGTGTTAATTTCTCTTAAAAAAAAACTCAAAAATATAGTTAAATATAGACTTCCTAACAATTTTTTATAGAAATTTAAGATAGTTTTTCCTGTTTTCTTATATCTTTTAAATATAAAATTAGTTCAAGATTTCATTGTTTAAATTTAGCGCTTAAACCTTCGATGCATAAATTAATTATACTAGCTTTGAGAGATATATATTTCTCTTAAAAACACTCCAAAATATTCAAATTTTATACAAATTTGGGCCTGTATTTTATATTTTAAAAAAATAAAGGCCCATCTCTTTTTTCAGAGAAAAATATTCATTTTTTTAAAAAAGTATTATCTCTCTATCCCTCAATATCTTTTTAAAAACGTCACTTCCACCCTCAATCTGCCACAAAATGTCCAGGAACTGTTTATTTTGCTATAAAAACCATTTATTTTATTATAATATTTTATATACCAAAATTCAACCATATACACGATATATAAAAATAACACATTTTGAAAAAAAGCAAAGTTTAAAGCGATCAATTGCTTAAATATTTGCACATTCAATCATAGGAACATCTCATCAGTCCATTTAACCAACTTTTAGCTTTTAACTCTTCTTTGATTTTTATAAAATTCAAGATAAAAGCTAAATAGCTGCAAAAACTATATATACGTAGTCTTTTGTAGAGGAAGAGTCTTTTTTTTTGCTTAAAATCTCCTTTCAAGTCTTATATTTTATCAAAATTCAGGCTAAAGGTCAGCCCGTAAATTATATATAATATTCGAAAAAATCATAAAAATTTATTTCCAAGATATTGGCTCAAAAAAATAAAGAAGATGCATGAAACAATCATCCAGACATTGTATGATTCAGTATGTCAAGATATTTCAATTGTTAAATTGGCAGAAAAAAAACTCAAGTCTTGGGAGACAATTCCAGGGTTTTACTTATCTCTTCAAGTAATTTTAGGAAGAAATATACAAGTCAATAATAGGATTTAAGGATGTTTTTATGGAGAAAAATTTACCAGATAATGTTCGCTGGATGAGTATCATCTACCTTAAAAATGGAATTGATCGATATTGGAGGAAAAGCTCAAAAAAGTACATGATTTTGCTATAAAAAGGACCTCTTGGCTTATCGTTAACAGCGAACTATCAATTGACGAGAAGGAGAGGATTCGAAAGCGGGTTTTACACTGTTCAATGGATGAAAACCATCTTTTGGCGGTTCAAAATTCCATACTAGCTGCAAAAATTGCTCGGCTAGATTTTCCAAATGATTGGCATGAATAATTACAAGCAAAGGAATCTTTCATTAATTAATAGGCCGTTCTTATTCGAGGAACTTTGTTCATTGATAATGGATTCAATTACGTCTAAATCTTATATATTTCAACAACGACATTTATATACACTTTATCAAATCGTTAAAAGTCTATGTGCTAGTCGGCTTATCAGAGCAAAATATAATCTCCAACAAGTATCAAAGGTTTCTTTTTATCTATCAATAATTTATAAAATCGATAGATAAGCTCGAAACTGTTCCAGTTAGTCACTGAAATATTTAAAAATTACACGGATCAATGGATCTATACGGTTCAATCTAATTTTTCGGAATCTGAGATCTTTCCTTTTTTGCAATTAACTCATATCTCTCTTAAAATTCTTCGACGATTAATGATTTATGGATACGAATACCCATACAAGAACGAAAATGTACGATTTTTCTTCCAATTATCCTATACATATTTAAAGATATACTTCGATCTATGTAGGGAATTCATTAATTCTTTCTGAATATTTATTTAAAATTAGGCGAACATTTTAAAGAAGAAATATCTTTTTTATATTCACATATAATTCTTTTTGGAAAAATGTTTTTAAACTTTTCATCAACACAATCTACTTCTATCTTTTTAATGCCAAATTCTATTGAAATTGTTTTAATTTATTTAAATATTATAGAAAAAAATGCTGACATCTTTACTGGACAAGATACAGAGTACATAAAATTTATACACAAAATAGTAATACAAGGCCTTTCTCTTATAAAATCTTCAGTGAAATTTCTTCATAATTCTGATATTTTATTAGAATGTAATAACTTTTTTATCCTGATTTTGTTTAACTCTTTTAGTTAAATTGGGAGAATACAAACAAGAAATTGAAAAAGCATATAAAATTTTAAAAGAAGATTTATTTAATTCAGAAATACTTCAAAGAATTTTTGAAATGTTGATTACTAAATTTATGGTTTTAAAACCAAATGATCTTTTAGCTTGGGAAGAAGATCCTGAACAATGGCTTTTAACAGAGGAAAAGCAATCTTGGGAATATGAACTTCGAGTATAAATATTTATTTTCGAAATATTACTTAACATTATTAGCCTTGTGCAGAATGTTTATTTATAGATATCTTTTCAATATATAACAACGTATTATCCAATTCTCTTATATCATTACTTCAGGCAGTGGAAAGTATAATTTTAAAATAGAGTATCTTACATTTCTCATATGTTTAGTATCTTTTGATGAAAATACGATTTTTCTAAAAGAGGCTATTTATAATGCTTTTGGATTAAGTATTTGTTTTTTACCTGACTCTCTAGATTTCAATTATATTTTCATGAATTTTCTATCAAAAGATATCCAATTGCAAAATTCAAGGATTTCCAAAATTATATATAGAAGAATTCTTATACTTATTTCTCAATGGGTATCTTCAAAATCTTCAAAAAACATTCAAAGTAATATTTACACTATCTTCGAAAGATTCTTGGATCCATATCAAGAATCAAATGACCTTATTGTCCAATTTACAGCATCAATGTCTTTAAAACAATGCGTAGATGAATGGGATTTTGAAAAGGAACAATTTTATCCTTATTTAAAGAATATATTAGATGGTTTACTCTACTTAATAAATCGTTGCGAACTTTCTGATTCCAAACTTAAAGTTTTAGAGGTTATTAATATAATTATAGAAAGAATGGGGCTGCGGGTTTGGATATAGTATGTATTATATACATATATATTCATTTTTTTAGATTTCTCCGTATATACAAAGTATTGTTGATATATTACCATCTCTTTGGGAAAATTCTGAAAAAGGCCATCTTATTAAAGCCATTGTTATTGTAACTTTAACAAAACTAATTAAGGTATATAATGATTTAAATATGACTCATCTTAATTATATTAGTCTCTTCGAGAAGAATCAGAAAAATATCATCCTCTTGTAATACAATTAATTAAATATTCAATTGGTTCATCATTGGTATAATTATACTACTAACAAAATTAATTTTAATATATTAGAATACTTATATTTATTTGATGGAAGATGCTCTTGAATTATGGCATGCTTTACTTCAAGAAACCCGAGATTCATCTTTTCAAGTGTTATCTCTTATTCCTTTAGCTATAACATGTTTAGATCATGAAAGTGATATATTAAAAAAGGTATTTTATATTTTTGAAAGTTATATCTTATTATCTGGGAATGAATTTATGAAGGTAAGAACCTTTTAAATTTTACTTTATTAAATATACAAAATTAGCTTTATTCTTTACAATTTTTAACAAAACTTTCAACTCTTTTAGGAGAATTGCGGCTTGACGTATTTTATGTAATAATAAAAGTACTTGATCTTACATTTCAAACAACATCTATCCATTTATACCTAGATGAATTGATTAAATCTGGATTTATTTTTAAAATATTGGAATCTATTATAATTAATCAAGTATTTTTCTCTTTGTTAAATTAATTATTAATAAAATTTAGGAATCCAGGTCCATTATTATACAATATTTTTCACTAATTTCCAGAATATGTCTTCAGGATTCATTTATTATATTTGATTTCTTATCAAAGCTTTCAATTCAACAAGATGTATTAAGTAATGAAGAAATAATTAACAATTTCTTAAATACATGGATTTCTATAGTAAGACAATCTTTTCAATATTTTATTATTAATTTTAATAGTTTGATAATATTGGAAATCCTAAATACAGAAAATTAAATGTTATGGGAATAACTTCTTTACTAATAACTAACAATCCTTATCTTCTTAACAATATAAAATCGTTAATAAATATATGGTCTGAAACTCTAAGCGAAATAAAGGAAAACAAACAAGGAGAGTTAGTATTTTTTGATTATTTTTCTTTTATTTTGTTTATTAATTATAGTGCTCTTATATATTGGAATACACAAGATGACGAAAACGACCTAGAAACTACTTATAATCCTGAAATGGTTCGTCGACAGCAGGTATTTCTATTTAAAATGATACAATTCAAATATTTATATTATTTAGATTATAAAAAATGATCCTATACACACAACTTATTTACAAACATATATTTATCAATTTTTTTTTTCTTGTGTTGAAAAAAACAATGGGATAGAACAATTCAAAATGAAATATCAAATAGAAGACATCTCTCATATTTTCTAATAAGTTAATATATATGATACCGGGCACCGACTTTTTTCTGACTTTAAAAAGTTTTATTAAATATTATACACATATTAACTTTTTTCTTAATATTGGATGAAAGGGATTTTAACTCTTTAAAGGATCTTTAGAATTGGAACTTTATTTTTTTTCTGATTTAAGAAATTTGGATCTTTAACACTATATTAAGAAAGTTAAAATTGAATATCTTTTAAAAATATAATACAAGAATACTAGAAAAGGTTATATACAATGTGGAGGCGTCCGGGTTTATCTATTTGTCAAAAAAATCTGTTAAATGGACGATCAAATAATTTTTTTCCTTATATTTTAACAAACAACTTAATATTTAATATAAAAAGCACAATTTTAAATGACTTAAGATACAAATTGACGTCTTTATATATTAGGGAAATATATATGCATTCTGTTAATATGAATCTTTCAAAAGATATTGACTTGGGAGATAAAAGATCTAATGAAAATATATATAATTCATCAAAAATATTAAAAATAAAAGACAAAATGATGCTTGCACTTTCAAATAAGGAATCTAATAAGAAAAAGGAATACAAATCTACTGCAGATTTAAGGCGTGAAAAATTAGCATCATATACAGCATGGAGTTTTGTAATAATAGGGCTAGGAGGAGCATGTTATATGGGTCGTAAATGGACAGATGATGAAATTAAACAATCTTTAGATGTAAAAGACAAGTTCTCTTCTACATTTTTTGGGAGGTTAAAACAACGAACGTCTTCTCTGTTTAATGTGTGTTGATTAATTTCTTTATATATGTTATATCTTAATATTTTCAGTATTACAATGAACCGGCATTTGATAAGCTTCTTCCTGATCCTCTTCCAGAGCTTTATCAACGACGATTTACTTTGGTTCTTGATTTAGATGATTTGCTTATTCACTCAGAATGGTCTCGTGAGCATGGATGGAGAATTGCAAAAAGACCTGGTCTGGATTACTTTTTATCCTATCTTAGTCAATATTATGAGATTGTTATATTCACTACACAATATGCTGCGGTATATTTTTATGCTTATTATATTTGGTTTAATATTATTAGACTGCTATACCAATTATACAAAAATTAGATCCATATAGAAGCTCACTTAGCGCAAGTTTATTTAGAGAAGCTACAAGATATGTTAATGGAAAGCTTATTAAAGTAAAATTTAAGATGGGTTAAAAAGAATTTAACAATTGCAGGATTTAAGTTATATGAATAGACCTTTAGATAAAATTATCATGCTTGATGTTAATCCAGATTCCTACTCTTTTCATCCAGATAACGCTATTCCTATGGAGCCATGGAAAGGAGATCCTGATGATAAAGAATTGATTTCATTAATTCCATTTTTAGAATGTTGGTTTATTTCTTTATTCATTTAATTAATTTTTTGATAGATATTGCATCCATGGAAGTATCTGATGTTCGTCCTGTCATAGCATCTTATAAGGGAAAACATATTCCTACTGAATGGGCTCTCAGAGAAAAAATGTTAAAGGAAAATATGAAAAAAGAATGGGAAGAGCAAAATAAAAACACCAATTCATGGGTTTCGTTCTTTTTAAATGGAACAACTGTAATAGTATTTATTTTTGCTTTATATGGCTTATTTTATTAGAAACGTCCTTATCAAGTTCCTCAATTAATAACTGATCAGCAGAGAGAAAGAGCCCAACATGTCTATGCAGAATATCAGCAATATTTAAAAGACCATGGGGAGGAAATACTGAATCAAGAAAAGCAAAGAGAACGAGAACAGATGTCAGCTATGAAGACAAGTATAAATAGGTTATAATGATCATAATTTTTTAAAACTTTTTAATTAATTTTTTTAGTTTAATATTTGAAGGAATTCCAAAACCTTCACAACATACATAGACATGTCAAAGATACTTAAATATCCATTACAATTAGTTATCTTTTGGTCGGTTACAATCATGCAAATAAAACATTAAAAAGAAGCTGAATACTAAAAAATATTTATAATATCTGACATTTTAATAACTATTAATTCCAAGTAGATCCCTAAATTGTTAATATTTTGGATAGAAAATTATATATTTCATATAAAAAGCACAAGAACTAATATGAAATATTTTTTTAAATATCCATAATAGTAAATAAGACAATAGATTTAAAAAAAAGATGAATCTAAATCAATAAAATTTCATTTAAACTGTAGGCCAAGCCTGAAAATATTTTCAAGTTATCAATATTTAGACAATTGTGAAAATCATCCTTATGAATAGATCAAATTTTAAATATTTGCACATCAACATATAAAAAGATTGCGATCATCAAAAATTGAAATCTAGAAATGTTCACATATAGATCCATGTTTGTTTTTTTGATATTTCTTGTCGATATTAAATCAACCGTATTGACAGTCAAGGTTAAATTCTTTTGATAAATTAAAATTTTAATTATATTAATATCAAATTATTAGTCTCGTTATATTTAAATAATCCCTTCATTTAATCTTACTGCAGGACTGGCTTGGATTTTATCTAAATCAACTTTATGGCCAAGAAGATCTCTAATGTTGTTAAGTCCATATTTAATCATAGTTGGTCGTTCCAAACTAAGGCCCCAACCATAAACTCTGACATCCTTTGGAAGTCCCATAGGTTCTAACATCTAAAAAAGTTAACTATAGATTATTTTTTATATAAAATTACTTCTGGTCGAAACAATCCACTGTTTCCAATTTCAACCCAGCGTTTTAAACCTTCATGATATGAATATATCTCAAGAGATGGCTCTAAAAATTAGCTAAATTGATATAATAATTAAAAATACCTGTATAAGGATTGTATGTAGGTTTAAACTTTAAATTTTTTACGCCCATTTTACTATAAAACAAATCCATAAACCCAATAAGATCACCAAGAGTTAAATTATAGTCAGCGATAACACCTTCCACTTGATGAAATTCAGCCAAATGTGTTGAATCAACAGTTTCGTTTCTAAAAACACGATCAATTGAAAAATATTTTGCAGGTGTAAATCCTCCTTCTTGATTTGCTAGTTTATAAAGCATGGTTGCAGATATAGAAGTCGTATGAGTGCGTAATACAAGCCTCCTGGATTCTTCTAAAGACCAAGGATATCGGTAACCAATAGATCCAAAATCACCCTCTTCATGTATACGACGAACGGCTTCAACGTATCCTTTTTCTTGAATAGGTTTAGATAATTGGGGTGTTTTAATATAAAAGGTGTCCTGTAAATCTCGAGCAGGATGTTGTTGAGGTACAAAAAGTGAATCGAAATTCCAAAAACATGATTCAACAAATTTATTGGTTGGCATTTCTTCGAATCTAGAAATAATAAGAAATCGTAATTATAAAAGCTTCTATCACCCCAATTCAAAGAATATTGACCTAAATTCTTCCCTCATTTTCAAAAGTGGATGCAATGACCCGCATGGAATATTAGCTCCTTTGGCATCAAAATTATATGACTTAAATTCCATAGACTCATACAATTTTCTAAAACAGTTAACACATCAATTGTTACAATATTAGAATATTACGATTGCAAAATTGCTACAGTAAGATCTGTTATTTGTTCTTTAATAGAAAGAGAAAATTCAGGTCCTTTTTTTACAGAAAATGATAATTGTTTGCTATCCAATGTAAGAAAAGATAAAAATACTTATAAAATCGACTTTTTTTCTAAAAGTTTACGCTTTCGAAGCTCTGTAATAACGCTCGAATCAGGATGTGTTCCATTTTCTTGTATTACTTTTAAATTATGTGAAACTGTATCCGTAATAGAATGAACCTAAGATATTTAAAATGAGCACAGATCATAAAGTATTGAATATACGTTTTTAACAAGGCTGTTTCCAACCCTTTTAACCCACTTATTTTTAAAAACTTGCTTCAAGCCATGCTCCATAGATGGTCCCATAATAGACTTAAAAATATTGAATATTATAAATGAAAAAACGCGATCTCCCACCTCGAGCTCTTGAAGCGTTAATCCGTCTACTGATGAAGAGATTAGATTAAAAATTTTTGCCTCATGGCTTCCATTCAAGACGATATTTTTTGCCTCTTCGGTCAAAACAAAATACTCTCTTTCAATACTCTTGTATGTAACCATCTGAATGAGACATAAATACGTGTATTTTTCTTTGAAATGAGAGTACTTGTTTGCTTGCAAGGGAGTTTAAACACCCCTGGATTTTTTGCTGGTCAATGGGTCTTTTTTCCCCGTTCAAGCGCAGGACAAGAGTGTCCTCTATATCTCCAGTATAAAGAGTGGTCAGAATGAGTGTTTTGAGCTCATCCAACGGCTCCATCTTGCAAAAAACAATGAATCCCTAAAAGCCCAAAAACCCGCGTTTTAAGGCCAATTTGAGCGCAGAAAAAACGAAACTATACATAAACAGGCCCTCCCGACGAGTATTTCATGTGTTTTCCTGCCAAAATTCGCCCAAACCCCTCTATTTTGGCGACCCAATCAATATCAAAAATATGGACGTCGATAGGGTTTTTGCTGCTTTTAACCTCTTAAATAGGGCTATTTTTAAAGGTACCCATAAATACAGCAAAGGCCCTCCATAACACAGACTATAGGCCTATTTGGTACAGAGACGCCCTCTAAAGGCTTATATATACATAATCTGTTTATCCGATATTTTCCCGCAGAGGATCTCCAAGCTTAGAGGATGGGGTTTTTCTATATTAGAGGGATATTACTTCTTATCTTGCCTTTATTGTCGCTGTGCATGGGTTATAGTATTGTTTTGGGCTATGGGGGCAAGGGTTCAGCTCATTTTATACATAAAATTGAGGTTTATATTCTTAGAGTGCTTCTATGAAAAAATGAAAAAAAATGAGAAATTGACTATAAACTATCAAGTCTCTAATCACAATTATGGAGAGGAAATGATATTCGTCACTTTTGATGTATTTTTTTCATATTTTTTTGAAAAATAATAAGTACTTAGTTGTGGGACCCACAAGATAGAACCTTAAAGACAGAAGATAGCTTATTCTATAGCGAACATTCAATTGATGCGGATATAGATGGAAAGTACAAGTATTGTTTTTCAAATGTCTTTTTTTTTAAAAAACTATTATTTTTAACTATTTTGTAGAAAGTACACACTAATCTAGAACTTGAACTGTTTTTTAATGTTCATCATATTAAAAATGCACATATTTCTGATGATGCTTCTAATTTTAATGCAGAAATCGCATTTCTTAATGAAGTTTTAACGGATATAAAAGATGAACTGGAATATTTAAAAGCACGAGAAAAAATACATAGAAGTATAGCAGAAAATACAAACTCTCGTGTTCAGAATTGGAATATCTTTCAAATATTTATCCTTATCTCTCTTGTACTTTTTCAAATATACTTTTTAAGAAAATTTTTTGAAGTTAAACGAATAATATAAAATCATCAAGTAGTTAAGCAATATTTACACAATTTAAATTCTAATCAAGTTCTTATTTTTTTATGATCCTGTTTCTTTTTCGTTTTTTGATATAGCCGTAATGTGATAAGTCGTCGCTAACATTTGAGTAATATTGTCCGCCATGACTGCCTCTATTTTATTTTGTAAATGTTTACGTGGATCATGTTTTCCAATATATCTACAAGACAATAAATAATGATGTGTGTGTATGTAGATATAGTATTTTACCTTGTTTTAAGCAAGGAAGCTGCCATTCTGGTCTCCTCTTCTACTCTTTTTGTATAATTTTCTGATAACTTTAACATGCTTTCTACCGATTCTTGATTCTTCTTGTCATGAATTTCAAAATCATCTAATTTAAGACCACTTGACCAAGTTTGCTTATGAAGATTTAGCAACATTGTTTCTTCTAACGCAGTTTTTCTATAATTAATAGCAATAGAATAATAATGTCTATTAACACCTAAATAATGTTACAAGAATTAAAAAAATAGAAATAAAAAAAACCATGGATCAAGGATTGTATAGAAGGCTTATTAAGATATCCGATATTGCTAGTTGTCTGTCTAGGCTCTTGACCCATCATAAGCATTGATGGATTTATTAATCGAAATGCATCAATAACGACCTTCATTATTAGTAATGAAAAAATATAATGTATAAATCTTCTTCATTACCTTTCCCTTCACTGATTGAATAGGGTCTACGACCACTGCCACTGCACGAGATGTAAGTTGTTCAAAGGATTGCTGTGTATTAATATCGACCGATGATAACCAACAACCGAATCCTGGATGTGAATGATACCAGCCTACTACATTATTTGGACTAAATTGTATTTAAAAAAAATGAATCATATGTATATATCACCAATACATACCGGCCTGTTTGTTTAAGCATTTCCATCATTTTTTGTTGAAAAACTGGATCTACTGCTTCGACGGACACCCCTGTTCCAGACTGAGGCATAGCAAACACCTTATATAATGAGAAATCCATGAAAATGCGCTTAAGCCCTATTTCCTTACATCCACTACATGAATTGTATATTCATCTACAAATTCACCGAGCATCAATCCCATGACTTCCATAGGGACTCCCGCACGCCCTTTCCGATAAAAATAAATACATAGAATATGCTTTCAATTATTACCATGCTTTAGCATCTTTAAAAGAGCCAATGATGAAATATATACAGTTTCTGAATTATCAATTTGTGCTAAATCCTGCAAAAATAGGTTAAATTTTCCCAAAAAAAAAAGAATAAAAATATTACTCCATTCTGTATTCCTGATCCAATTCCAAGGCCTCCAGAACCCTGTAAAAGTTGTCTTAACCTCTCCATTTCTTTATCAATATTTTTTCGGTTGATCGAAGTTAGTAAAATTCACCCACCCTTTAAAAAATTGCGCTGACTTTAATATAGATCTGGTGAAGAATAGACAGTAATAAATGTGATTCATGATGTCTTTTGATTAGTAAATGATGAACATTTTTCAAAAATTTAGTAGAAATAACCCAATTGTATCTGATATAACATGTCTGTAGAAATAAATTAACGGATATATCTTTGTCTGATAAAAGTTTTAAACCCTTTTCCTATCCTTGCATCTATATGTTTATATTTTTGTGCCTCGGAATAATCAAAATTTTGTCATCAAGTGTATACCGACAGGTGAATTGTAATCATTTTTTATATTTTAAAGGACTTTGGTCATTCTATTTATTTTTTGAACCATGCTTCAACTTTGTTATCAAGTCCCAGGCGTAACCCTTCGAAATATTGTTGATATTTTGAGTTATTGACAGACGTCGTTTGCGTAAAAATTCAATTTGTGAAGATGTAGCAGCAGATCGTCTCCACTTTGCATTCTTAAGAAGTAGACTCCGTGGATATTTATTTTTTGCATAGGTATCTGCTGCTGATATAGCATGTTTGAGAGATACAACATTCGAAAAAATAAGACGTTTTTTATAAAAAACATTTGATTTTTTTGCTGAATTTGTAATTCTAAGAGTTTCAGATGCATAATACAGATCTAGAAAATTCAATTTGTAATAAAAATTAAAAATGATTTACCATTTCCTTTATCTACTTTAATATATCCATACAAAGGTATTGACAAAACATATTTATCATAATTAATACGAACCCAAGAAAAATGACTAAATCTTCGAACATCTAAATCAGCCTGAAACTCTTTAATGAAATCATGTGTAAAATTCCATTCCTTGTATTCGACGTTTGATGACGCATATGAAATATTGTGTTTCTGAGATTTTTTACTAGATTGATCTCTTTTTTCCTTTTTATCATTATAAATACGCTTTAACTCGTTAAGAGAAATTTCATGTGAAATTTCATTGGGATCAAGACCAAATAGTGTTGGCACAGTGATTATTCCATTAGAAATATTTCCAACCATATCAATGACGTGGCAATCTTCTTTTCCAGGGAACAATCGAGTCCCTCTACCAATCATTTGTATGAAAAGATTATGGGACTTTGTCGGACGAGCCAATAATATGCAATCAATGTTTGGAATATCCGTTCCTAAATGAAATCAATTCAATTTTTCAATTAATATTATATCAATAACCTTCTGTCAAAATACCTAGAATTATATTAAACAATGGTTTTATTTATTTCTAAAGACTTACCACAATTAATTAATACGGGATATTTTTGTTTTCGAAAATCTTCAATTAATTGATATCTTTCTGATTTTGAAGTTTTCCAGGTAACAATTCTGGCATCTATACCATAAGAACGAAATACATTTGCCATATCTATGCAATGTGCAGTTGAAATACAAAATACGAGGGTAGATTTACGAAATGCTAACTTGTAAATTGTTTTTTACAGAATAAAAGTAAACATACATGCTTTTTTCATCCATGTACGAACACAAATATCGTTTGTGAGTTGTGTATTAACAGTAGATGATAAAGCTCTCCTTTCAAAATCCCCCAATTGATTATCTTTAACCTTAGACAAATCAATATGACTGTTAACCATTGTAAACGAAACATTAGAAAGCCTAAAATTTAAGTTTAATAAATCAAACAGGAATTGATACCATCTTTCATTAATTAGATCGACCAGATCACTAACCATGCTTAAAATAGGGTTCTCATCCAATCTTTTCCTTACCGATGATAAACGATATGATCAATTGCAACGCCTAATTTAAGTCCGTCTAAACGAAAAATCGTAGCTGATACTCCAATGACGATAATTTTAGAGTCCGAATTTAATGCAGAAAAATGCTTTAGAATACGAATATAACTAGCTGCTGCAGCATGATGAACTTCATCAATTAAAATAAGCTTAAATCGACTTGGGTCGAATTTTTTCAGTCTCTCGTGAGAAATCAAAGTAAAGACTGATGCAATTGTAATCTCAGCCAGTCCAGACGCATGCATATTTGCCATTTCTATATCAATTGTCTAACCCGCATCAATTTTCCTAAATATGCCCTATTTTTACTGAAAAAAAGACCTTTTCCGGGTATAAAAAGCGACACTGTTCAAATGCCTGCTCAACCAGCTCCCGTCTGTGTGCAATAATAAGCGTCTGCGTTGCATCTGGATCAACAGGACGGATTCTTTCAATTAAACTTGAAAAAATAAGCTAAAAATGCGTCATTCGCCTGTTTTTAAGCGGAAAAAAGGCATTCAACTGTCTTGCCGCTTCCTGTGGCTAAAGAGATGCCCAGTCTCCTCTTCCCCTCGAGAATACTCTTTAGACAGGCCTGTATACATGCCTCCTGGTAGGGCCGAAGATGGTTCCAACGGAGGCTCGAAAATCGATACCGACTAAAATATCTGTGTGATTGAGGCATATGCAAATACGCCAGGCCTTGCCAAAGAGTTAATAGTAACGGTAGAACTCGACTATTGAATCTGCTGTATTTCATTCAGGTTCTGTTGTTTTTTTTAGTTATGGCTTGTCCCTGCACACAACTTCAAGACGCTATTAACGAGGTAAATAATAAGCGTGTATCGATAGTGCTTAGAGATCTCATCAACCCTATACATATATACTGTACTCTTTGTGTATCCGCACTGTATGTACTATATACGTGCAGCGGATACATGACACATACAAGTCTGTATGTTTCAGAACCCTTTCAATATCGAAATCCGAAATATAGCAACAAAACCTGCTTACCCACCGCTTTATCTCTCATCACTCTGACTCGTCTATATATAGCTTATATCGATATATATTCCTAATACCTAACTAATATATCAAGTTAGCTACTCAATTTTATACCATTCTTGAATATCTCAATACAGCACACGATTTTGTGCCTCTAGAAGGTCAAACGAAAGCGTCTGATCCAAGCGGTTTATATTTTTCTTTATATTTTTAGATTTCTTATCCATACATTTTGTAGTCCAGCCTGAAGATACGGACAAATTCACTGGTAAAATACAGCCCCGGCCACTTTTTATTAAAATATACAGAAACTCAGCATCAATTGTCCACGAATCTTATAGAAAAAGTAAAGCAGATCGACTCGTTAATCGATACACTGCCCAGTCTTCACGAAACCGAACAGCAACAACTCTTGCGATTACATAATTTACAAAAACAATTACAGGAAATTGGCCAGAAAAAACATTCATTGAACCTCCAAAAAGACCTCCTTCAACAACAACTCGATCAAATCATACTACACTTTACCATCAAACGTAATCTTATCTTTAGATCGTAGTTGATCTCTTATCTCTTATCTCTATCGTATCTCCGTTGCTACAGCAACGATTGATGGGATCGACCCCCAGCCTAATAGTCCAAGATTACAGGTCCGACTAACGATGGCGGTAACCCTAAGTGCGATACCTAACCCTACTCCCAACGGTTCTTCAGCCGTAAATATGCGAGGGCTGGATAGGGAGCCAAGTTGATTGAGTTTTGGGGGGGGGGGGGGGCAAACCAGCCTGATTGAAGGACGGGCGTCCAGGTTTGTCTGTATATTTGTGTGGAACACCGCTGGAAAAGTGTGTGCAACCCTAACCCTGTCCAAATAGAAACCCTCGATGTCTTTGTGTCGAGAGTGATAGGCCTCCCCAGCTTTGCCCAGTGAGTGGAGATATTTATAGGGGACTTTTTTGCAGCGACTTTGATTTCAGGAAAAGAACCGGTTGAAAGCAATTCATTGGGGTAGGGTTTTATCCTATTTTTGATTAGGGTTTTCTACCACCTTTTTCATACAAGGTCGATTTTTTCTTTTGGAGCCACTTCCCTCGTTAACCTCAGCGCTTATCTGGAAGAAATTTGTTGTAGAGGGTTATAAAAAAAGTGAGGAAAAAACAAGTCAGATGCGATCAATTTTAAAAGGAATGACTAGATTTTAGGTCAAAATAGGATCTTTTTTTGTTGGAATTTTTTGTTAGGGTTTTTGAAGGTTTAAAGGTCTTGAAATATTACAAGACCTTTTTTAATAAAAAAATTATAAGATTTTGAGAAGAAAAAGTCGGCGGTTATCGGGCGGTTTTAGACGTGCAGGAATGCAGGTCAAGCAGCGTTCCAATTCAGAGGGGATTGCCGTCGAGAATACGTAATCACTCGTTCTAGACAAAACAATTCTTATTTATATCTTTAGTATTCCTGCTCGCTGTCTATCGAGAAGTAATACAGTTTCATTGCCAATTTCTGGGTCTCCGGTCTGCCAGAATTGTGCTACGTCTATTACGCCCCTTTGGCGACGAGACGAAACAGGTGCTACACTGTGCAATGCTTGCGGGCTGTTTCTCAAACTTCATGGTTGTTCGCGGCCAACATCTCTTAAAACAGATACTATAAAAAGTCGAAATCGCATGAAAAATTCAAAAACTAGATCGGTAGAATCATCTGATATGATAGGAAGGATGACACGATCAGGGACTGCCAGTCCTCCAGAAGAAGAGATTCGATATGCAGGTTCGAATTATGGAGTGGGAGATCAATTACTGGCTCTATCTGGTCATAATGAAGTGTTTTATGATGGGGCAGTTGTCAAAAATATTGGAGAAACACTACCGACGATAGATAGTTTATTACAAGCGAATGCAGCGCTAAGGACACGTGTATCAGAACTAGAATTAGTCAATGATTTATTTCGGTCAAGGGTATCAGAATTAGAAATGAATGAGGCACAAATGAGACGTCAAGATGCAAATCTCAATGATCTGGATCGACAGTTGAGACAACGGGAAGCAGAATTACAGAAGAGAGAGGCTTATCTCGATATTTTGATGCAGGAGATGCATCATGATTTAGAACAGGAAGAACAACAAAAACGTAAAAAAATTCGTGTATCAGAATTATTAGAAGAAACTGAATCTTTTTTTATGAACGCTTTACCTCTGGAAAGTAGACCCAAAAAAATAAAGATCGGGCATCCTATTTTAAGCGCTATTAATTGATTTTCGGACGAAGCACTGTTTGTGTATTTTATATTATAATATGACTATCTATTTTTTGTTTTACTAGGCTTTTGTGAGAGTCGACTTTTATCTTGGAGATTCGTCAATTCTTTTTTCAATTTCACTACGAGATCAAAAAGACTTTTAGTGATCATTGATCTGTCTTTATATTATCTTTCTTATTATATTATCTAGATCTATTCATTTATATATTTATACGCATATTTAAAATAATTTTTGTATAAAAGAAAAATAAATAATCAGTAAATATATTTGGCTTTCGTTCTATTTATATTCAATCATCTTCATTTCTCTATATTTCTATGTATATTTCTTTCTATTTTATATTTCTATATTTATATATTTCTTATAACCTGTTCTTAACCCCTATAAACCCCCCCACGTCTATAAATAGGGCGCGACCCCCCAAAATGTGGTTAATCCTTTTAATTCCCTTATTACTAGTTGGGGGCATCTTTATGAGCAGCAGATGGCTCATTTCTTGCTTTGGTTATATGGGTTACTCTGCTTTTTGTAAGTTTTCTTCATTCAAGTCATCCAAGTAAGTCCTTGAAAGTCTTATATACATATATGACGAGAAACTTAGTTTTTTAACGCGAATTCTATATGCATTGTTGTTTATTCTTAATTGTTTGGTACACTCCTACCAATATTTTGAAACGTCTATATAAATATCTCTAGTTTTCATGGTTAATGCGCTCGAGCTGGGCTGTAGAGAAATTGGGGAAATTAACGCTAGGAATAAGAATGTCGTGTCCGGAGGGAAAATGCTACGGTGTATTGTCGGTACTAGACCATCTATGTTCTTTTTTTCCGCCATTTTATCGTCATTTTTAGGTACATAGGATTAATTTTTCATTGGGTCTTTTTCATTTGATTTTGGCGGCATTATTAATGGGAGTACACTCAAATAACCAAAAGAGAGCTTGTATACAAAATGGGTATGCATATTCTCTTTTTTTTGCCAGGATTTTTAAGAATATCGAGTTTTTGGGCATTTAAAATTATTGGATGGTCTTTAATTGTCATAACGGCGTTTTTAATAAACGATTCTTTTTTTATTTTTTGGGGAAATTATTTTTCTTTTATAGGATCAATTATGTTTATTCTTTTTGGCCTATTTTTGTTAATTGACTTTGCTTATTCATGGGCGGAAATTTGTTATCAAAAATATGAAATAACCCAAAATAATCTTTGGAAAACATGTCTTATTGGATCTACGCTTTTCATGTATCTTGGAACCATGATTCTTATGCTTCTCATGTATGAATTGAATTAAAAAAAATCGAATTTATTCATTGCTTTAGGTATATATTTTTTGCAAGATCTGGATGTTCGTTTAATCAAATCGTCATTTTTATTAATTTTATTCTTTTACTTGTTATTACTACGATATCTATTCATCCGACGGTTCAGGATTATAATCCACAATCTGGACTTGCACAATCTGCAACCGTTTGCTTATATACTACTTATCTTATAGTGTCTGCACTTTCTAATGAACCTGTCGATTCTAACAACCCTCTTTGTAATCCAATGGCACATCCTTCACGTACAAAAACAATTAATATTATTTTCGATGCTATTTTCACATTCTTGGCGATTGCTTATAACACATCTAGGGCAGCTGTGCAATCGGCTTTTCTCTATCCAAAAAATGATTTTCTATATTATGAAAGGTTAAAGGAAGAAGATGGTGATGATCCGATCATTGATGAGTCTTTACGTAAAATGGAGCTAAGACAAAAACTTTTAAAAACATCTGTTGAAACAGGGTATTTTATATTGCTTATCGGATAAAACTTTAATTGCTAATGATTCAGATCTCTTCCTGCTTCTGCTCTTAATGATTCAGATAACATTTTTAGTGATTTATCCGACCCGGATTATCTTGAATATAATTATTCTGTAAGTTCTTGTTTATATTAATCTAATACTATTAATATTTCTAGGTTTTTCATTTTATATTCTTTCTTGTAAGTCTTTTCTTCCTATAAATATTAAATTGAATATTTAAAGGCTACATGTTATACAACATGTTTATTAACTGGCTGGTATTTTTTTCTTAAAATCCTTTTTTATCTAAAATTCTCAGGGGCACCTTAAAAACACAAGGGAACAAATATGATGATAATGAACATTTTCTTGCCATTGGGCATAGTTACTCTGTCGTATGGTATATATACATATTTATATTAATTAAAAATCATTGAATTTTTTAGGATGAAAATTTTTAGTTCTTGGATCTGTCATGGATTATATAGTATATTATATTTATTTTTCAAATAGATACTCATTTAAATTGTAGTATGGACATGTATAGCACCTATTATTTTTCCCGATAGGTTCCATTAATTTTTTATTTTTTAATATGTCAGCTATCTTTTATATCAATTTAGTTTACAGCTTAAAGAACTTCAAAAAATTTTAACTATATATTTGTGGATATTAATGGGTTTGATTATCTTATTTATCTAAATAATTGATTTTATCGAGCTTTTGATAAATGATAAAAAGATGAGAAAGTATGAAAATGAGGAAAGAACTTTGGAACATGAGGGGCAGGAGTTCTTCGGTTCTGATTCCTATATGAAAAATGGTCCATTAGATGCTAATGTAGAAATCATTTTGCCAGATGAACAAAATCAAAAAAAAAAGCTAAAAGATCAGGTATAAAAATATTATAAACTAAAATTATCATTCTTATGTATGTGTATTAATAGAAGATGTCTTGTTCTTCTAAGAAAAAAATGTCAAGCAAGAAAAAAAAGCGTCTTAATAAATATATTGTAAAAAACATGTTGTTATAAGCCTTCTGTTAATAAAAGTGCAGGAAAATAAGCTTAGAAAATATGAGAAAATGGATCTTATGCTGAAGCTTAGGTTTTAAACAAAAGAAGTATGTTTTTTATATTTATAAATGTATAGTCAATATAAACATGCATCTGGTATGTTTTATAACTCAAAAAATATGGAAAGAAAAGAAAAAAAGAAGAAATATAAAAAAAGAGAGCTTCCTGATATTGGTAACATGCTTTTTATATCAAAAAATTCACCGGATTGCTCTTCAGAACAAGATTTATATCTGTTAAAAAATGAATTGGTTCATCCTTTAATAAATGATTCAAAACAAACAGAAGAAACTCGAGATATAATTTCCAATGGAACATCAATGAAAAGAAATCAAGAACTTGCATGTGTTTCGTTTTCTATATTGGAAAAAAAAAAGAAACGGAAAAAAGAAAACAATTGGAGAGAAATTATAGCGCTTCGTAAAGGAAAAGGGTTTTGTCAGCTAGAGGATGCAGAGGAACACATTCATGATCGATCTACGGATGGAGATACTGAAGAATTGGTGTCAAATGATAATGAAATGGTTGAGGATGATGTACAATCAACTTTTTCATCAAAAAGTGAAGGAAGCAATGTAAATAGAAATATTCAAAGTGATAATGACTTGTCCACAAACGAATCATTTTCATTCGATACTACAGATGTTTCTGAAAAAGCAAAAGGATTCAATGAATGGGCAAATAAACAAATAGAAATAATTGAAAAAATAAATGAAAGTCAAACAAATATTGATAGTTTAGAAAAAGATAAGAATGCTTTCAGGAAGTTTATTCCAAGAGATCCATCTAGAGATCTATCTCCTCCTCCTGAAAATATATCATCAAATCCGGATTTAAAAAGAAAAGTATCATGAAATCTTGGTAATTCTCTTTTTAATAAATGTATCTAGGCTTTCTATGTTAATATAAAACGAAGTGAGGATGTTGAAAAAATTCGTTCAGACCTTCCAATTATTCTAGAAGAACAGCAAATTATGGAGGCGATATTTAACAATCTTTGTGTTGTAATATGTGGAGAAACGGGCTCTGGAAAAACTACACAAATTCCACAATTCCTTTTTGAGGCTGGATTTGGCAATGATCAAAGTGATACTCCTGGAATGATTGGGGTTACACAACCAAGGCGTGTCGCTGCTATTAGTATGGCTAATAGAGTTGTATATGAGTTGGGGGAACTGGGAGAAAAGGTAGCATATCAGGTATTTTGCATATATGTTTTCTCAAAAATTGAATATTTATTTTATTATTTCAGGTTAGATTTGATACAAATATAAAATCTTCTACAGCTATAAAATTTATGACTGATGGTATACTTCTTCATGAACTTTCTTCCGATTTTCTTCTTACAAAATATTCTGTAATTATTATTGATGAAGCACATGAAAGAACAATTAATACTGATATTCTTATTGGAATATTGAGTAGAGTATTAAAATTAAGGAAAGAAATGAGTATGGAGGAGAATTCTAATATTAAGGTTTATCATTATGTAACTTTTTTTATTTATAATTAATTTGCATAGCCATTGAGATTGATTATTATGTCTGCCACTCTTAGAATAGACGACTTTATAAATAACAATAAACTTTTTAATCCATCTCCTGTTTTAATAAAGATTAGTGCTAGACAGTATCCAGTAATGTACTTTTATTTGTATTATATTTCTAATTCTTTTTAGGTATCAATACATTTTAGTAAAAGAACAACACATTTAAATTATGTTGAAAAATCATTTGAAATAGTTTGTAAAATTCATAAGAAACTTCCTCCTGGAGGTTTTAAATACTCTTTTTTATTACTATCACTAATTTTTTAAGCCATTCTAGTTTTTTTGACAGGACAAGATGAAATAAAATATATGTGTAAATTATTATCTAGGACTTTTCCTCAAGAAGAAAAAAGAATAAAGTCAGCAACTCAATTATCTGTTAAATTCCCTGTAAAAGAATGTATGTTTATGTTTATTAATATTAAAATTCTTAATAACTTTTCAAGGTTCTTTGGAAGCAGAAGATATAGAATTTGACGTTATTAATGAAAATCATGTTAACTTATTTGAAGATGAAGATGTTGATATGGATAATGAAGACGAATATGATTTTGATATACCACTTGATACTTTAGAAAATACACCTAATAGTTTAAAAGTTGTTCCATTATATTCTTTACTTCCGACAGAGGAGCAACTTAAAGTCTTTCAGCCTGTTTCTAAGAACACCAGGTTGTGTGTTGTTGCGACTAATGTTGCTGAAACAAGCTTAACTATTCCAAATGTACGATATGTTGTTGATTGTGGAAGAGTAAAAGAACGAATCTATGACGAAACATCTGGAGTACAAAGTTTTAATATCCAATGGATAAGCAAGGCAAGTGCGGATCAGCGTTCTGGAAGGGCAGGAAGAACTGGTCCTGGACATTGTTATCGACTTTATTCATCTGCGTTTTTTGACAGACAATTTTTAATGTATTCAAAACCTGAGATTTTACGTATGCCAATTGAAGGTATTTACTTGATATCAATGAATTTTCATTTTTTTAAGTTTTTTAGGTGTAGTTTTAAAAATGAAGAGTATGAATATTGATAATATATTAAATTTTCCTTTCCCTACTCCTCCAGAAAAAAACAGTTTAAAAAAGGCCATAGATGTATGCATTTTAACTATATTTGAGCTGGTCTAAATATATTTTTAGTTATTAATGTTCTTGGGTGCACTTGATAAACAACATAGAATAACTGATCTCGGGAAAGTGATGTCACTTTTTCCATTGGCTCCAAGGTATGCTAAAATGCTTATAATTGGGCAACAGCATGAATGTCTTCCATACATTATTGCCATTGTTTCAGCACTTTCTGTTGATGATCCTTTTATGAGGAAAAATGAACTAGGAGATTATAATGTTAATGAAGAAACATCTGAAGAAGAAAGTGATTATGAAAGGGAGAAATCTATACCAGAGTTTCAAGGAAAAGAAAATCAATTGACAAAAAGGAGCAAATATTTGGAATTATGTAATGCGCATAAGCAATTTTGTGGTTTAGATAATACAAGCGATGTATTGAAGCTTCTTAGTGCGGTTTGTGCATATGTATATGACGGAGAAAAAGATAGTTTTTGTATCAGGAATTTTTTAAGGGTTAAGGTTGGTTTAATTTAAAATTATGAAATGTTAATTTTGGTTAAGGGTATGAAAGAAATTCAGAAACTTCGGCGTCAAATTACAAATATTGTAAAATTAAATTTCCCAAGTGCTATTTCAGAATACAATGCAATTTTGGATCCTCCCTCTACATTTCAGGTATTAAAAAATATAAAAATTAATTGATTCTATTAAAAAAATAGATTAATGCGATCAAACAAATTGTAGCTGCTTGTTTTATTGATCATATTGCTATTAGGGAAAATTTACTACCAAATTCTATAGAAACTCATTCTAAATCTAAAATTGTATATACGCCATATTTTACTCTATTTCCTACGATATCAAAATGCAGCAATTCTACAGAGACTGATGATCCTGCAGTTTATTTACATTCATCTTCAATTATGACAAATATAACTGATCCTCGTTCTTTTCCCAAATATATTATTTATCATAGTCTTTATCGCTCTTCAGATTTGTCTAAGATAAGAATGAGGGCTCTTACGACTGTAGAAGCAAATCATATTTCAGGGTTAGCAAAATCAACACCTTTATTAACATATTCGAAGCCTTTGGAATATCCTTGTCCACAACTTATTTCTGAATCTGGGGGATTAAAGAGAAAATGTTGGGTTATTCCAAGACTATCTGCTAATAATGGACAAGGAAATAAAAGCTGGGATTTGCCTCCTAAATTAATAACACAAAAAAGAACAGCTGGATGTCGCTGGGAAATTGTAGATGATTAAGATTCACTTTAAAGCTTTAAATACAAAAGGATATTGATACAAGGACATATGACGTTATTTTAATCGAGCAGAATTTTATATTTGAATAATAATCAGGAATTCTTTATCAATGACAACATATAATGTAATGACGCTTTAGAAATATTTACTTTTAATAACATGACATTACATATGAAAATACATTATTACAAACAAGAATGTTTTATTTAATGGTTGGGTTAAGGGTTAGCTATAGTTGTGCGTTTTTAAAGTCGAGTCGTCTTGTCTCCGGTCTCCTTATCTCCTATCTTATCTCTTGTCTTATCTCCCATCTTATCTTTGTTATCTCTTATCTTATCTCGCCGACCCTAACCAGACTCGTTTCTCCAAAAATCATACCCAAAATTATACATGGATTTTTACAAATAGCACACATTTTGTTTAACCTAAGAGCCCTTCCACTATAATGCAGACGCTCTGCCCATAAAACCTCCTCTCATGCACTCTCTTCCTTATTCAGTAACATCTCGTCGATTCGTCACGTATCCCTTTCGTAAAAACAAACGCCCATATAATAAATTCAGGCCTCAAATACCTTGTGCAGATTAAGAATGGGTTTGGTGGAATCTTCTAGAACATTCTAGAACCTTCTAGAAGGTTGATGGAAAGACTTGGAAGAAATAGACGAAATAGCGAGGCGTTGATGAGCCGCAGAGGACTGTCTTGGTATGGCAGGGGCCGTCTAAGCCTGAGAGAACCAAGGGACGTGCTGGCAGGAGGCTCAGACGGGGCCTCCGGTGCGTGGCACAAGGAGGCCGATTTAGAGGGGCCTCCTTCCCGTAAATCCTCGGTGACTTCAGATACTTCTCAGTCAAGCACACAGACAACTATATCCGGGGCTACGACGCCGGAGGACTGTGTGGAACAGCGGGTCGTTGATTGCGTTATACTGCATGGAGAAGTCATGTCTATTTCTACGCATGTCGGGCTTTTTCAGAATAAGAAACATGAGTATCTGGTTCTTACGAATGGGGAGCTTTTCAAGTTTAAGTCGAGATTGAAGGCAGTGGTTGCATTCCCTTCGTAAGTTGTTTTGTGGAAAGGGCTCTTTTTGATGCCAATAAAGGATTGCATCCATAAATGATTGTAGCGAAAAAATATCTAAAGTTCATACAATCCATGGAGTATTTCGGAAACAGCATGTCGAGGTGGATCAACATTCATTATTATTGCGTCAGGTTTGTGTATTTTCATATATAGCATGAAATGCTATATATATGTTCGAACTTGTATTTATTTATGATAGATTATAGCTATTAGAGAGACTGGACCAGCCAGTTTCTCGATTTATTATGATGATCCTTTTTTATCCTCATCATTTTCTACAGTTTCGATTATTACTTTGCATTATAGATCAAGCGATATTATGCGATGTTGGATTATACATATTCGTGCGGCAGTGCAGATGCAGTGTGTTTCGGGAGCATTTTTGTCATCTAAACAGTTCGATTATGTTAAGAATTATATGAAATATTCATATGAAAATAACAAAGTGTCAGAGCAGAATTTTAAAGCGTTTAGAGTAGTCCAGAAACTATCTAAATCATCACGGTCTGACTCGGGGCAAGATGATATGGCAAAACGTGTTTTTGTGCCTCGAATTCTTGTAATTGGAACATATAGCATTCACATTTTACCAATTCCTTCTCTGGAATATTCTACATTTTCTACAAATGCATTCCGGCCTTTTGATGTTCCTACGTATGGTTTATTATCTCTTTCTTCTATAATTGCGTCTCCTAACGATGATTATTTGCGCTTATGGTTTCAAATTCCTTGTAATTCGACAAATTGTCTAGACTTTGCTTCTTGCAAATCAGACGAAATTATGACTATCATAAAAAAAACGATTGATCATTTACGACCACATTGGCCAAGCACTCCCTTTTCTATAAATTTACCTCAATATTTTGAAGCATTATCTTTATCTAAAAAGTCTGAAGATATTAAAGAAAATATAGAAAGCTTTCAGCATACTTTGAGAGGCTATGCTATAAGTTATGGTGTTGACGCATCTAATATTTATTATCAAATATATCAGAAAGATTCCAAGTCAGTTTTTCGCTTGCTACCACCTACACATTTTGTTTCGAAAAAGTATTCCAATAAAGATTATTCATTGCTTGAGTTGCTTGCGGTGTTTCGCTCTCTACGCTATCAGTTATTTAATGAGATTTCCTTTGCTGATATCAATCTTAGCTGTTTAAAAGCGAAAAAATATCGTCATGATGATGCTAATTTTCATGAGAGAGCTATACTTAATTTAAAAGCAGGGTTAGGAAGAGGTTCTGTGCTTCAAGAAGAATTGCGTGATTTAGCTATTTTTAATAAGTCCCTTATTAAACTTAATTTATCTGGCACTATTCCAAAAGCTTGTATATCTAATGATTCAGATGAAAAAGGTTCAGAAGTGGTTGCAGCTTTAATGCCACTTAATAGGCATGAGTTGATCACACAGGTTCGATGTTTTAATTTTTCTAAAATTGAGTTGGATTCGGTTGATGTTGATTGGCTTTGTATACTACCTTTTCTTTTTTTCTTTAAAATATACTAATCACTTTTCAGTGGATGCTGTAACAAATAAATTTAATCGTTTAGAGGGATTGGAACTTAGTAAATGTGGTTTGTCCTGTAGAAGCTTATCTATTTTGCTTCAAGGTCTTGAAATTCAACATAATACTATGATGACTTTAGATCTTTCACATAATCCAGGAATAATTGAAATTAGCGCTTTAAATGATACCCTTTCAAAGCTTTCATATTTAAAAATATTACGGCTAGGCTATTGTACATTTGATTTCCCCGAAACCTTTATTCAACCTCAATCACTTTGTTCTTTACGACTTCATGAGCTTTTTTTAGATGGCATTATCTTGTCCGAAGCTATTATATTTTTGATATCTTTATACCTCTCTGATTATGCTTCTTTTTCTCTCAGAGTTCTTTCATTGAAATCTTGTGGAATGACTGGAACTAATTTTGCAAAAATACTTAACGCTATTAATCTTGTGGATCAACCACGAGACGAGAGATTGCAAATACTTGCAGGAGATAATAGATTATTTGATGGTCATGATGAAATTGTTTCTTCTATTTTAATGGGACGTGGTCCTGCGAGAATCTCGATAGCTAGCCTTGATTATTCATCAGAAGAACAGTTTCAACACCTTTTGAAGGCTATTACTGTCTCTAAACATATATCTCATTTAGATATATCTAGAATTGGGCTTCCTTATGAAGCTTCTAAAGAAACTTGCAAATATTTAGCAGAGCTTTTTGAGAAAAACACTTCCTTGAGAGAATTGGATTTGACAGGTGAAATAGGCTTGCTTCAGACTACTGGTTTTGGCAGTGGAATTATTCATTCACTAAAATCATTGGAAAAAAATAAATCTTTAGAAGTTTTGAAAATTGAAGGAAATTCAATAAAGGAAAAAGGAGCAGAAATAATAGCTAATGTACTTTTGGTAAACACAACGCTTCGTAGAATTGATCTTGATAAAAATATGGTAAGTTTTCGTTAAACTATTTAAATTATTCTTAGGGAAAAATTTAGATCGGTTTTAAAGGGTTTAGTGCTATTGTTTCAGCAATGGCAAGGAATAAAACTGTTATAAAGTTGTCTCCTTTTATTCATGATTACGAACATCATTTATTACACATATCTATAGAGTCTAATGCAGCACTCACGTCGAAAACAGCCATTTCTTCAGTTAAAAAACGGCATTCTATCTGTTCTAAAGATTTAAATATGATTAGAGAATCGCTTAAAAGCACATCTAAGATTTTAAAAGAACAATGGAATAGAGAAGCAATGAAATTGGAATCATATCTTACACGAAATCGATTAAAGCTTGATGTATAAGAAACGCTAATGTTTATATTGATTTAGAATGACCAGTGTTCGCTAATTCTAGAGAATATTTCATTAGGGTTATATTTCTTGGATTAAGACATTATTTGCATGCACAAATAATTAAAATTGTATATTCGAAATAGATATAAAGAGGTATCAAATAGACATTGATATATATAATTTTGCATAAATAATTTATGAAAAAAAGACGGCTCTCGGATCTGTAGGTTTTCCTGTCTGAGGATCAATCGAATTACATTTCATACGTTCTTGATTAAAGATAACTCTGGCATCATCGAAATCACATTTATACTTATTCATAATACGATAAATTTCCTCCTTTGCTAAATTATCAAGACCTGCTCTAGCATCGTCATTTTCGATATTTTGATAGAGATCAAACGTATTTGATGAAAACCCATCCTCGAGGTCAGCCTGAAAAGACGAATCCACCTGAAAATACGATTTTTTGTCTTTAAACCATTTGATGGGAATATGCAGCTTGCACAGGTGTTTCATGATGAATAGACCTACAATCATAGTGAGCCATATCTTATGATTTTTTTTCTGGAAAAAAACATGAAAAAAACACAAGAAACATAACAAGAATCCAAGCAATAACAAGAAGCATCTTTTTCCTGTTTTATATTTTTTTCTTAATTTTTTCTCCCCCTCTGGGCCTTTGCTTGGGGCCTTTATAATCTAATCTCTTCGGCAACCTCACTAAAAAAGGTCATAAAAAGATGGCCAGTTTGAGGGATAAATCGAGGCTAAAAAGGCCTGATTTCTATGAGTCTTTGTCGGGCGACCTTGTCTGGGCTTGTTTAAAAAAAAACGCGTCATTTTTGGTCAAACAGAGAGGTAAAATGGGTCCTCAAAAGAAATCGCAGTTAATCGCTTTTTTAGTCGGAAAACCCGTCGTTTTTTCAAAGGAAAGGCTCAATCTCGTTAATATCCATTCCTACGCTTATTCTGGTCTTTTGAACGACAAGGTTAGACGCATTTTTGATCAAAATATCCCGTTTCTTATATCAACAAATATGGTCAGGGCTTAGGACTCGAATCAGGCACAAACAACAAGGGGCTGCTCCTGCTAATCAAGAACTCTTCTCTGGCGTGCAGAAATAAGCCTTCTTCTCTCATTCATAAGGTCTACTATGCACCCAAATCGTATTGCTATACAATTCGACGTATAGAGAAGCTATTGGCTAAGAAACAGTATCCTCAGAAGCTCCAGCGTGTAAGTAGAGCCTCTTCTCGTCGTCTGGACACTTAGGCGTATTAAGGCCGCTATTTCTCGCGCGGGCCTGCTTTTATCTTCTCAGACACCTAAAAAGCCTTTGCCGGAAAAAAAATCCAGAAAAAGGGCTTGAGGCGTACAGACGCTTAAATATAGAGAAGGATCTTTGTTTGTTTGTGTTTTGTATTCTTTTTTGTGATTTTCAAGTTGATTTTTTACGTCTGATTTTGTATTGCAGTAAGTGTTTTTTGAAAGAAAGGCATGCTTATTAATATTTCTCAGATTCTTGTTTCTTTTTAAACATCAGGCTTTCTCTGCCTGAAGATATATTTAAACGACATCTCTTTAAAAACTTGTAAAAATATATTTTTCAGCGAAGAAGCGACAGAATATCCTGAAAATGACTCTTAAATGTACTATTCTCGGAGCGTAAGTGATTTGTCTCTTTTTTCCGGGCTTAAACGGCTTATTCATGTTTATTTTAGTGCTGGTATGATCTGTCCTTTATTTTTGCTGGACAAGCCTTTATTTTGTGCTAAAACTTCTGAAATATATAGGAGGAATTGGCCAGCCTTTGAGTCTTCTATGCAAGTATGTTTTATTCTCTTTTTTTTTGAAAAAAAACATCATTTAACAAGCAAATAGAAATTGGTATGTTTTGCTATCATTTGGCCTTTTAATAGGATTTTTTGTTTATATATGATAACAGTCCCTTGATTACTGAGCTTTCGCTTTATGATGTTGTAAATACACCGGGCGTTGCTGCAGATTTAAGTCATATCTGCACTGTATCCAAAGTAAAAGGATATCTCCCTGAAGACGATGGCATCAGGAAGGCATTAGAAGGCTCGGACTTCGTTGTGATCTCAGCAGGCGTTCCCAGAAAGGTTTGTGTATTTTTTCTCAAAAAAAAAATCTCAGTATACAAAGCCAGGAATGACTCGTGATGGCAAGTATTATGGGCATCAATTGACTAGGAATATTTACATCATAAGATTTATTCTCTATTAATTCCAAAATAATAATTGAACTTGGAGAATCTATTGCTAAATTTTCACCCGATGCCTTTGTTCTTGTCATTACTAATCCAATTAATTCTACAATTCCTATTATTGCTGAAGTGTTTATTTGCATTTCTTTCATTCTAATTTTGTAATATTATTTTAGGTTCTTAAAGAATACAATGTGTTTAATCCGAAAAAATTGTTTGGAATAACTACATTAGATGGCGTTCGCTTAGCTACATTTATTGCTGAGCACTTTGGAACAGCTGCAGGGCTTAATTGTTATGAAATACCTGTTATTGGTGGACATAGCGGCACGACTATTATTCCACTTATAAGTCAATCAAAGCCTAAAATCGAATTAAACCAAGATGAATTAAAATCATTGATTTATAAAGTTCAGTATGCAGGAGATCAAGTAGTTGAGGCAAAAAATGGTAATGGTTCTGCAACTCTTAGTATGGCGTAAGTTTTCTTATTTTAAATTCATTCTATTTATATTTATAATAGATATTCTGCGTTTATGTAAATATTTTTCTTTTCTTTTGTTCATACTAATGCTTGTTTAGTTTTATTGAAGCGCTGATAAAGATATGTATTTAATTTCATGTAAACGTTAACTTATATTAGTTTACGCAAGTCTTGGGCATTGTGGAATTGTTCAATCATCTTTTATATATCTTCCAGGAATTCCTGGCGGCAATGAAATTGTTAAAAGAGTTAATCTTGAATTTTTTGCTGTTCAAGTAGAATTAGGAGTTTGTTATACTTTTTATAGAATGAAATATTTTAATTGTTTTATAGGTAGATGGTGCCCAAAAAGTTAAAGACTTTGGTGCTATTTCTTGCTATGAATGCCAGATTCTCAATGAAGCCATTCTAGAACTTGAGGAAATTATATATTATTTTAATATTCAGTTTTAATGTTTATAGAAAAATATAAATAAGGGTATTTCTTTTTATGCAGAATATTCAAAAAATAAGACAAAGTCATGATTGTCTATATTTTAACATTGCTTTTGAGCTATATGAATATTTTCATGTATTAGCTTATAAAGATTTATTTTTTTCCAAGTATTTTAAATCTTTGTTGTTGAAATATATAAATATTTTAAAATTTTTTAATTTTTATTATTTAGTTTTATATTTAAATATATTTTTATTTATATTCAAGATTGAATGATCTTTTTATGCAAACATAGAGTGAATATCTAAAAAAGTATTAAAGACTTGAATTTATTATAACAATTGATTAAAGAAGACTATTATTATATATAATTATGTTTAAAAGGGTTAATTTGTAGATGATTCATGTAAGAAAAGATAGAATAATTTAATTAAATACTTGAAAAAAAGATGTTTTAAGAATTATTTTTAAATGGGTAGATTTTATAGAAAACGCCTAGTCAAATATATATATTCATATTTAAATATTAGATTGTAAAAGTATATGATTATATCTTTAGCTAGAAATTTTAAGAATTGTCAATATTTTTTCAAGTTGAGCAGATGAAAATACAAGATTGATTCTTTTTTTCTTGTAAAATAAAGGGTTGATAAGAGTAAGTAGATATTGCAATTTATATTTTGTAATTTTTTATTTATGTATGAAATATCTTTGTAAAAAAATACAATAAAAATTGATTAAATTGAGTTATAAAATATACAAGATTTCCTTATGTTTCCCTTTAAATTTTATCTTTTTTTTGAAAATTCATATATATTTCTTAAAACGTCTTTTCAAAGACCTTTTTTTAAAAAATGGCTGATACTCTGAAACTTTTAGAAAGTCTTGACAATAAAAGTCGTGATGAACTTTCTCAATTTATTGAGCAGGAAAATGGAAAAGCAAAAATACAGCAAGGTTTTTTATACATTTTTCTGTATAAAATTAAAATGTATATAAAGGTATATTAGAATTTACAGATCGTTGTTTTAAGCGCTGTATTACAAATAAACTTGGAAATAATTTAGATCATTCTGAAGAAACTTGTCTTCAAAATTGTGTTGATAGATGGCTTGATGTAAATATTCATCTTATTAAATAGTAGGTTTGTATTAAAAACTATATTAACTAAAAAACTAGTCTAGAAAATTCAAAAAAAGGGTTATAGAATAGATTTGTAAATAGATAGAAGTTTATTAATAAAAATCTGTACTAAAATTTAATAAATCTTGATCCACTCTAATATTTAAAAAATATTTTAAAAATAATTGATAAAAAGATTATATGAAAATATGACAAATAATGACAAGAATGTGCTTAGATCTGGCCAATTCATCTCTTGAGCCAAGTTTTATGCCTTTTTTTTCATTTTTAACCCATTTTTAAAAAAGTAATAATTATACACAAAAAACACTGGATATGAAAAGTTAATAGTAAATCTCCTCTTTTCCCCTGTTTTTACCTGGGTTTTGTCTATTTTTATATTTCTATAAGGCTTATCGCAGCAGAGAGTTGGCCAATCAGCGACCTTATCAACTGGAAAAAAAAAATCCGTTGTTTCTCTATAAATAGGGCGACCCCCCCAAATATTTCGTAAAAAAAACAAAAAAATACGGGAGAATTATATGGAGGTCTTTTGATTGAGAAAAAACCATGCAAAAAGGGCGGCGTGGAGTGGGTTTAGGCGCCTTTGAGAATCAGGAGAAATCGGCTGAAAAGTACAAGGAACTTAGTAGAAGTCTTATTAAAGCACGGGAGGATGACCTCTTTATGCAATTATCTGCTTTTAAAGCGCTTTTGGCCGAATTTGCGCGAAATCATGGCTCCGACATCTATGCTGATTCATCCCTTAGAACCGCCTTTTCTCAAATGTGCACAGCAATTGGAGTCGATCCTTTAGCCTCTACGGGATCTAAAAAACCTAATTTTTGGTCTGATGTCTTGAATATTCGTGATTTTTATTTTGGGTTGGCCGTACAAGTAGTGGAGCTTTGTCGAAATACACGCAGAGAAAATGGAGGACTCATAGAACTTAAACAGGTTTTACAACGTATTAATGACATACGCCAGGATTCCGGAGGGATACTTGTCTCGGAGTAACACTATATTGTCTTTTATTTATATTTCTCATTAGTACAAGAGAAGATATTTTGCGTTCCGTTAAAACATTGGATATTCTTTCATCAGGCCTTAAAGTTATTCGAATAGGCGAGAAAGATATGATATGTTCACTTCCAAATGAGCTTAATTCGGACCAATTTACTATTTTAGAAGCAGCACAGGTAAAATTCTTCTTAATTATTTAAAAAGTAATATTTAACAGGTTATGGGCTACGTTTCTTTTTCAATGATTAGAGATAACTTAAATTGGGATCCTTATCGTATATTTGCGATTATTGTACACGTCTTTTTTATATATTTATTTACTAATTTAATTTTATATAGGAAGATTTATTATCACAATCACTTCTTTGGGTAGATGAGCAAGTAGAAGAGCCTAAATTTTTTCTTCCACCTATTAATCAGATATTTTAACAATGCCAATCCTTTTTTAATCAATTATTCATTTTTTTGCTGGTTCTATTATACTTCTTTCGAAGACATTTAAATCATACTTCAATAATTGTTACTCATAAATGGCAGATCTAACTTTAATACAGCTACTTAGATTTATCACTTCTGTTAGTTATGCTGTCCTCTACGTTTTTATCCTTTATATTCCTTCAGCCAATGTTAATCTAGCGCTTAGAGACACTCCAGCTACAATTCGTTATCGAACAAAAGTAGTTTTATATCTTTGTGTTTTCTGTGGATTTTTAACAGCTTGGATAACGCAACCGTCTCATAAACAATATTTTTCACATGCTCTTTTTATCTTGGGAATTTGGCCGTGTAATATATGGGATGTTGTACGACCTGTTATTTTAGTTTTTGGTTTATTTTTGGGACCTTTTATAAAAAAGACTATACTCTTAAGTCATCTAACTACAATGCAACATACTGCTACATCATTTTCAGTTGACCGCAGCGTTAAATACTGGATGATCTGGAGAAATTACGTAGTTGTATGTTTTTGTTAATACATAATGCATAATTGATTCATGTAGGGACCATTTAGTGAAGAATTTATATTCAGATCATGCATGATTTCTTTATTGCATGAAAAGTCAATGTTAAAAACAATTTCAATAACATCCATTTTATTTGGCTTAGGTATAAACCATATATATTTTATCACGGTAATTAATCTAAACAGCACACATGCATCACATGTATGAATATTACCGGTCATTCCCAAACAATATAAAAGCTGGTATTTTTGCATGTCTTTTTCAATTTTTTTATACAACGGTATTTGGAGCATTTGTGTCATATTTATATATCTGCGTTCAAAATTTATGGTCAATAGTATTAGTACATTCCTTTTGTAATTGGATGGGATTTCCACAATTATATGGTTCAGTAGGCTCTTCAAAGTTAAGAACCTCGATTTATTATACAACATTATGTTTTGGTATTACTGGATTTATCGTCTTTTTTAAACAACTTACACAGTCATCTTCCTCTAACAATTTATTTCAAACCTAATCTTTTTGAGGAAAAATGAACAATTAAACAATTATTTCATTTTGATACATTGAATATGTTTTTTGAATCTTTTAATATTTTTATAGAAAATAATTGCACAAACATCACATATATTGATGAATTCTCAATCAACTACAAAATATTTAGGATCCATATTTTTTCTTGTTAAACGTGCAACTAGGCCATATAATTGTAATGGTGTTTGCACTCCCTCAAGAATAATCATGTGTGTTGTTCCAATTTCCTATATACATGTATATAATATACTTTGTTTATATATAGAGGTTACCTTAATATATTCCAATCTTGTATATTCAGGCAGCTCATCCATCATTTTGACAACTTTAAAAAAAGTGGTGATAATATCTAAAGCACTATAACCCATATTCCATAGATCTTTAAGCGTTTCAAGAGCAAGATTAATATCACCTTTTTTGCAATTATTAATGATGCTTTTAATTGCTCCCGGAGATGGTAGATCTACTACTTTAAACACATTTTCACCTTTAACGAATCCAAAGCCCATGACTGTACTCTGAAGATTATTAACTGCTTGCCGCATATCACCTTCTGCTGAAAATATAAGAGCAGAAAGGCCGTCGTCACTATATTTAACATTCTCACTTTTACATATTTCAAGTAATCTTTTGAGAATCTGTTGATCACTCAACTTTGAATACCTAAGAATTGCACATCTGGATTGTATTGGTTCGATGATCTTGTTAGACTGATTACATATAAAAGCAAACCGCGTAGTATTAGAATAAATTTCCATAATTCTCCTAAGAGCTTGTTGAGCTCCTGGAGTCATACTTTTGAAACTTAATAAAAATACCAGACATTTTAATGATTTTACCTGTCCGCCTCATCCAAAATGACAATTTTGTGTTTTCCGAGCGGAAGATTGACTTTTTTCTGCGCAAACCCCTTGATACGATTACGCACTACATCAATACCTCTATTTTATATATAAAATAATATTAAATAAAAAGCTATATACCGCTCGTCTGAGGCATTTAACTCAAGAACCGCCTCATTAAAAGAATCCCCAAGCATTTTTTGAGCAAGACAGATGACTGATGTAGTCTTTCCAATGCCTGGTATTCCCTAAACCCATTCAATATTCCCCATAATATATAAGAAAGAATAGACTGAAATCATGATATGTGGCTGCAATTATAAGCAAAAAAAAGGGCTACGGCATAATGTACCATGTTTCCATTAACCGAAATAACCTTTAGCCGCTCAATTGTCTCTTCATTTCCCACAATATCCTCAAGACAAGCTGGACGATATTTTTCTACCCTATCAAGCGCTAAATTTGGCCTATCTTTCCCGGAAAAAAACATACCAGGGCAATTCGTCGTCAAAATTAACGTTCCCATCCGTATTTTTCTCTTTAAACGGGCGGTTTATGGACTTTTCTTGAGCTGAATCCAACATCATTTCTTGGTAGGTTGGACATGGAACCATGGCAACCTTCGTTACCATAGCAGCGATGTTACCATAGCATCGACGTCGCCGTAGCAACCACCAACGACAAGTATTTTCCAAGAGGGTTGCGTGGGAGAAGACGGGCTTTGACGGGGCGGTAGAGAGAGGTTTTCGGGGGGTTAGGGATAGATGGTCCGGTCAGCGGTTGATTCCTGGCTGAATAACCCTTTGAGTGAGATTTGTGCTATTTTTGGTTGGGTTTAGGCGTATTTTTTGATATTTATTTTGACAAAAAAAGAGGAAAAATACTCGAAAAAGCAGACATTGGACATATTTTCTGACTTTGACGTGCAGAGATGCTTCCTGAGTGTATTTTGCTCGAATTCCCAGCGCGAAAAAGTGAGTTTTGGGGCCAAAAAGACGATTTTTCTCGGGGTTAAACATAGTAGATCCCTTCTCTAGAATCAACGCCGACAGAGAGCCTTGATACAGGAAAACTCGTTAGAATGACGTGTAGGAAGACCTGGATATCTTTTTTTCCGAATAAATATTATTTTTTTAGGTATGATTCAGGATACAAGTTTTGGTCAAGAAATATGTATGGGTGCATATAAAATAGAGGGCCAGGTAGTAGATTTTGTGCGTATGGATGGCTCTTTGTAATTGTGTTTTGAAGGGGTGGAAGCTTTCTCGTTATGATTTATCGACTCCCGAAAGAAGTGCATTAGATCCGTCTGATCCTTCTATTTTGCTTGATGAAAGACAGTGTCTGTATGCTACATCTATTCCTGGGGAATCAGAGTGGCTGCAGGGAGACCTGGCTAGTATGCTGGGTTCTCTTTCTCTTGATACATCTTCAGAGACATGTATCACCGAAAGATTTGCATTAAAGGGCCAAAAACATCTTGCAGTTATTTTGAAAACATATGCTGGCATGGAAGCATCCTTTCGTGTTTGTAGTCTGGTGGAAGTGATTGGCATACTCGAAAAAGATACAGAAACCGTTCAAGAATTTATGACTAACGAACAATATACTACTAAGCTGCATCTTCCTATTATACACGTTATACATATGAATATGGTTGATCTCAATGAATTGGTTATTCGATGTCTTGGGGCCATGAAACAAGGCAAAGAAAATATTTATAATTATTTATTTCTAAAAGTGATAGATGATATATCAAAGACAAGAAAGGACATTATCAATCATCTAAAGACTATATTTTGTAATGATATTTTGGTTGCAGAATTTCTTCTTTTAAATCTGGTATCAAGTGTGTAAGTATATATCTTTTTATCTTTTTTTTTAAATAAAATTAGATCATCAAGATTGCCAGCTATAATTTTGGGTGCTTTTCCTATAAATATTCGAAACTGTACTCCTACTATATCTTTAAGATTTAAGGATTTTTTAAAAAATGTTATTCCTGCGTTTGTATATGAAAAAATTGACATCAACAATCTTAACAATAATAAATTTTATCCATCAAGTGACGGAGAAAAATTTCAGGCAGGTATTATGCAACTTGCTAAGGGGACTATTGTATGTTTTGACGAAACGAGTATGGATGAAGGGACATTAAATGATACAGGTACTATTGACTCATTTTATTTATTATAACTTGACATTTAATAAACAGGTGTGAAAAATATACGTTCTCTTAGCCAAGTCGTTATGTCTCAGGTTCTTCCATTTCATTTTTCATTTAGCGAGTTTGAGATAGAAACAGATCTTACAGTAATATAAAATTCATATATAAAAAATAATTAATATTATATAGATAATTATTTTAAGCAAGAATGAAAAGACGTTATTGCCTGTATGAGTTTTATCTAAGATGGTTTAAATACTGAAATAATATTTTAGGTTGATACATCAATTTCTATAAGGCCTCGGCCACTATCTGATTCCGCATTACTTTTATCTCCTACTTCAGATGAATTATTACAATTCAGAAAATATTTTGCTCATACTAGACAAATATCAGTTGGGATATCAAATGAAATTTCTGAAAAGATTCAGTTAGATTTTGTTCAACAACGTCAATTTGGAAATAAAATTGGAGAAAAAGAACTTGGATTTCGTATTAGTATTGCTAAATTAATTGCAAAAACGTATGGATCTAAATCAGTTTCATGGGATCATTGGATTGACGCTGTTCGTTTAACTTCAAGTATTGAAGCATTAAAATAGTATTTCTAGATTGGATGCATGCTTTTTCATTGACTTTCCAAATATCCAAAATTCTCTTATTTTTCTTTTAAATTTCAAGATAACGTAATGATTACTTTATGTTATAGGAACGAAACAATCCAGTCTGGATATGAGGGTTAAAACAAACGTTTACTTTATACTTTCATTGGTCATAAAACAAGGTCTTGTATGTGGATCGATTTTTTTTTTTAATATTAATCATATGATTTAGAAATAAATATATTCTTGTAAAAAAACATGTTTAAACATAATCTAGTCTAAAACTAATAACAAAAGTGCGAAATGCACAATTGATTGCCTACATTTTACTGCAAATTATTACAAATTATCGCTTTTTTCTTAAATCAAAGAAACATGTGCCAAAAAATCGTTTTTTTTTACGAATTTTAATTCTTCTGGACTTCTTTTTTTTTAGACAGACTACCGAGTGTTTTTCTTGCAATTGATCTTGATTTTGCAGTCTTGTAGATGGTTTTTGTATTTCGTCTATATTCATGTCTATATTGTCTTATAAAAATATTAAATATTGTTTTTCAAAAAAAACACAAAATATGCAAAATACCTTTAGAATTAGCATTGATATTGTTATTCTGATCCTGATCAATGATCATTTCGTCTAAATGATCTGCATTTTCGCTAAAAAGCTTTTTTAGACGAGAAGAAAGCCTGTTAACGCGAGCAGCATAGATAGGATCAAAGATATTCCTACGTTTCTCTGCTCTGAATAGTCTTTTCCTGTGAGATCTCACTGATTTTGCCATTTTTACACTACAACCGGGATTTTACCAAAAATAACCCGTTTTTTTTCAAACAAAGCAATATCTAGCAAATATATATCTATACAGAGTGTTTTCTGCTACAAACTATGTATATTTCTATATGTTTCTATATATCTATATAAACACTATTTCTATGCTGCTAAATGAGATCTCAGCGATGACCACCTCATAAAATTTAAGATGTGTTGAAGGCCCAAAAACAGGCATTTCATGAGGGATTTGTGCAGATTCAAGGATGAAGTATTCACCGCCGTTTCAGAATTATCCAGTAAGAAAAAAGAGCGGAGAAAAATGGTGGATTTTGAGCGGATAACTGATGATTTATAGCTGATTATTCACCATCTGGAAAACAGGCTTTTGGTGACCACATTAAGGGCTATTCTTAAGGAATATGGGCTGCCTATATCCGGGAAGAAGTATATTTTGATTACTCGTATCCGGGAGTTCTTGGATAAAGCCGTTGAAACAAAGGATGTCGTCCAGTATGAGCGTCTTAAAAATAGTATTATGGGGATTCATCTTCATCCAATACCCTCCTACGTCGTTTCTTACGCTCCTAAGAAGTCTGGATCTTCTTTTTTTTCTTCTTTTATTCAAGTTTTGCTCTAGTTTGCCGATCATGTCTTCTACGTCGTTGGAGCTGCCGATTTCTGAACCACCGCTTTCTTTGCCAACAATTAATGGTTAGACCCTCATTTTACGTTTGTATGAACAAGATTGTTCTTATGTCTCTTCAGTTTTTCAAAGAATTAATTTCAAACCTAGTCCCTTCTATAACATTCTTGAAAATATTAATAGTCCTATCATTTGTCCACGTAGGATGTGACTCATATAGGCGTATCTAACAGTTAGGCAGCAATGTTGCGCAATATTATAACCGCATCGGTACGACTTTCATTAAAGGCGGTCGAAAAATTAGCATCAAATGAAAGTTATCGAGTCTATCTTTTTTGTACAGCAACGGATTCTGCTGCATTTGGCTTTGCATTAATTGAGTTTCCTGTCCACATAGATCTGAAAGTAAATGGAAAACATCTTAGTGCCAATACACGAGGATTAAAAAAAAAGCCAGGCACTGCACCACCCGTTGATGTTACAAGTTTATTGTTTTTGGATTCAAAACTAGTCAATAAAATTGAAATGATATATGCAAATACTGAAAAGGTTTTCGAATTCATTGTTTTATCATTTATTTATTAAATAGAGATATTCATTTGGTGTATATTTGGTACAAAAATATACTATTTGTGATATTATTCAGCACATTAAAGCAGGAAGATATCTATCAAAAGAGACGATATTGGATACAAGTATTTTTCTTTATATTGCTTTTTCATATAATAACTTTTAAAGTAAAAAAAGATTCGGAAGACGGAGATATTATAGCCACTTCTTACGATATTTCTCTTAAAGATCCTATTTCTTATACTCGTATTGAACTACCGTGTAGATCAGTATATTGCAATCACGTACAATGTTTCGACGCCTATTCATTTCTTACATTAAATGAACAAACACCTACATGGCAATGTCCAATATGTAATAGACCTATTCATTCAATAGATGATCTTGCTATTGATAAGTACATTTATTAAGTTTGTTTGATTTATATTTAAGTATTGCAGCTATACTTTGGAAATTTTAAATTCTGTTTCTTCATCTGTAGAATCAGTTACAATAGATCTTAATGGAACCTGGTTTGTTACAAAATCAAATATTGGCAATGAATTAAGTGACTCTAATAAAAATGATGACACTTCTAAAAAGCATAATACATCTTATATGGATCTAAACAATGACGAAACATCTCTTGAACAAAACGATTTAGTTTTATCATCCTCCAAATCACTATATAAACGATCAGAACCCACAGTAATTGATCTAACACTTGATAGTGACGATGAAAGTCCTAAACGATCTCCATTACGTAAAAAATGTCGTAACAATTCTGTCGATGCGCAATCAGAAGTATTATCTTCTGATTTTCTGCTTCCAAATTTTCACTTAAATTTAGCGTCTATTCCTCAATTACAGAAAACTTGTTTTTTTGATTCAAATGTCTCTGAATCTGGACTTTCTATCTCTACAGATATGACACCTGTCGATCAATCTTTAAATAGCACAATGAAATTGCCTTCATTAGAATCCGAGCATTCTGCTGTATTATATAAACCCTTGACTGATAATAGCGCAAAAGACATTAACAATTCGTCTATATTTTTAGAACCATTTTCTAATGATCTTTGGACTAACAAAGATAATTCATCTGCTTGGCAAGAAGAATTTCGGGAAAATAATTTTATTGATGTTCATTCTACACATACATAACTTTATATACAGCTTTAACAATACAAATATGTCGATTGGGACTACATTTATTATACATTTTTATAATTTCTCGGCTTTGATATATAAACTTGTCGATTTTCAACATTAAAAATCTAATTCATAAGAAATTTATTTTTTTGTCAAAAATAATAGATAATTCGTCTAAGAAATGATGCAGGTGGATCCTCATGCTATATTTGTTAATTCATCATGTATGGATTTGCTTCTGATTGAGATGATTCCTGTAATGAAGCGACTAACCCTAACTACAATGTCTTCTCCTCAAGTTCGTAGAGATTTAGGCTTTGAGGCGTCTAGTTTAGCAGCCATACAGCATGAGGATGATGAGCGTGAGGCTATTTATGGTAGATTGGAACTTTTAGGTTTTAAAGTGGGACAAAGACTGGTTGAACGGTTTATCAATAGGAAAAAAGAGTTATATATTGATTTTTTAGATTTTCGCAAAACAAGCCACGTTTTATGGAACCTCTTGACATAATTAAATTTATTTGCAAAGATATATGGATGCTACTTTTTAAAAAACAGATAGATAATCTCAAAACAAATCATAAAGTAATTTTTTATACAAGTCTTATTTGTGCTTACTGTAGGGTGTTTACGTCTTAACTGATTATTCTTTTTCTTGGTTTTTACGAATGTCAACAAAAGTAGGAGGTCAAGATGCAATTGATAAGGCACAAATTGTTTGTAAAAAATATGTTATGTCCTAGTTTTAACTGTCATATTAGTTTCTTTGGTTTCCATGTGGCATGCTTCGAGGAATTTTGACTAATTTAGGGGAACAATGTACTGTTATTGCAGATACAGCTAATTTTCCTGGCTGTACATTTCAAATTAAATTGATTAATTCATAAAACAATTGATACGTTCATGAGTATAGTTTTATTTGACAGTATATTCATTGTATATAAAGACTATATTTTTTACTCCCATGCATCTAGATTTTTTAATAAGCATTTTGGGTGTTGCGATGTTCTTCTTAATATGTTTCCAATACTATACACATTTTCGCCCATATTTTTTAATTCTGTCAATACTTCTGATAGGTTCATAATATCGACAATTATCACCATTCCTATACCCATATTAAGGGTTCTTGAAAGGTCATTAATAGGAACATTTCCAGCTTCTTTAAGCCAGGAAAAAATCTTTGGTAGTTCCCAAGATGTTACATCTATTTCGCACATGAGATTATCTGGAAGGATCCTTGGGATATTTTCTATGAACCCACCACCAGTAATATGTGCCATTCCTTTAATAACTCCTTTTCTCACTAAATTTAAAAGAGATTTAACATATATTCTAGTCGGTGTAAGAAGACTTAAACCTATTGTTGTTGAAGGATCCCACGGTGCTGGATCATTATAACATAATCCATATTTTTCAATTATATTTCTTATTAAAGAAAATCCATTTGAATGTGGTCCATTTGAACTTAATCCTAAAACGATATCTCCAGATTTCATTATCCCAAGAGCTGGTAAAAGGTTTTTTCTTTCTACAATACCAATGGCTGTTCCCGCGGTGTCAAAATCTTTATTATAATATATTCCAGGCATTTCTGCTGTTTCTCCTCCAATAAGTGCACATCCAGCCATTATACAACCGTTACAAACACCGTCAATAAACGATGCAGCATCGCTAATATCCAGTTTTCTACAGGCGTAATAATCAAGAAAAAACAATGGCTCTGCTCCTTGGACAATTAAATCATTAACGTTCATGGCAACAAGATCAATTCCTATATAATTAGCAAAAAAGGAGTTAAAACTAGATAAATACCAATTGTATCATATCTATCTATAGCTTGTGCTATTTTTATTTTTGTACCAATTCCATCTATTGTACCAACTAATAAAGGATCCTTATAATTTAATTTTTTTAAGTCAAAAATACCCCCAAATCCTCCAATTGTAGCATTAGAACCAACGCGTTCAGTAGTTTGAATTTTTGACTTAATTATATTTAAAAAATTATCACTAGTATCAATTGAAACACCAGACGATAAATATGTAATAATATCTTTTGATTTTTCTTTATTCGTATTACACGCCCTAGATACATTTAGAAAAGGTCTTTTATCATTCCTACTAAACAACTTATAAGCAATATCATTACGATTAAACATATTTTCAAAGAAAATAGATTTAATATTTTTATAAGCATTTTTGGTTGCTTCTTCTAGTGTTGTCCCTGTAGCAGATATTGATAATATTCTTCCTCCAGTAGTAACAAGCTCTTTTGATTCAGAAATAGCTGTTCCTGAATGAAAAATAATTGCCTCTAAAAATTAAATTAATATAAATAAAATTAATTAATAATGTCTGACCATCTCCAACAGTACCAATATTTATTAATTTTCCCTTTTCATAAGAACAAGGATAGCCTTTTGTAGCAAGAACTATACAAACACAAAAAAGTGGATTAATATTAAGTTGAACAAAATCAAGTCTTCGCTCAACACATGCTAACATTATTTCCAAAAGATCCGTATCTTCATGAAGTAACGGCAAGACTGTTTGGGTTTCTGGATCACCAAAACGCACATTATATTCCAAAACCTTGGGACCATCTGATGTCAACATAATACCTGTAAATAAAAGACCAACAAATGGAAAACCTAATATATTAAACATTGTTTTTAAGCTATAAAGACCTAAACACCTTCTTTTCTCATTGCATCAATAGTTTTTTGCAAAATTTTCTCTCGAATTTGTTCTAATAAAGATAGAGTTGAAATAGATGGAGAATAGCAACCCATTCCACCTGTATTCGGACCTTTATCTCCATCATATAGGCGTTTATAATCTCTTGCAGGTGGTAAAAGCTTTATAGTATATCCATCAGAAAAAGCAAGAATACTTAATTCTTCTCCAACTAAACGTTCCTCAATAACCACTTCATCACCTGCTATACCAAAAATTTTGTTTTCCATAATTTGATGAAGGGAAGCAAGAGCATGTGATTTAGATTCTGGAACAATCACACCTTTTCCAGAAGCCAATCCAGATGCTTTAATAACTATATCATAATCTACTTGTGATATATATTCTTTTGCAAGTTCATATGAAGTAAAGCTCTGTAAAAAATTATTTTACAAAGATAAAAAAAATGTTCCTTTGCCTTATATTTAGCAGTCGGTATATTGTGTCGCTCCATAAAATCTTTAGAGAATACTTTTGACCCTTCTATTTGTGCAGCTTTCTTTGATGGTCCAAAAAACTGAATCCCAGCTATTATAATTAGAGATTTAAAGACCAATTAATATAGAAAGCACCCTTTCTAAAGTGCTCTTCTGCGCCTGCGACCAATGGAGACTCTGGTCCTGGTATAACAAGATCAATATCATTACTTTGTGCAAATTTCACTAATTTTTCAAATTCTAGAGGACTAATGTCTATATTTTCTACAATTCCATGTAGCCCATTTGTCCCTGCATTTCCTATGGGACTTAATAAGATAGATAGATGGATAGGTCTCTTTTATCATTTAACCTGGAGCAACAAATATCTTATCAACCCGCGGAGATTTTGATAATCTCCATGAAAGTGCATGCTCTCTACCTAAAATACTATGAATCATGTTATATTAAGAATATCTGGTACCTCCATTTCCAATAATAAGCAGCTTCATCTCTTTATATGATTTTTTAAAATTATAAGGCAGTGCCTGAAAGCCCTTTTATATAAGCAAAATATTTATAGAGAAAGATTAAAAATATATAAAGTAGGGATTTTATTAAGCCGTGTTTATTAGAAACATATTCATATACAAAAGCCTGTATTATAAAGTGCACTGACAATTTGTATATAAAATGAGTGAAATGTATAAAAGCTTAAAAAACTAGCTTAGATGAGTACTAAAGAATAGTCTGTCTCTCAAATAGTTGATTTTCAATATTAAGCATCAAAATAAAGCTTAATTGAAATTATCCAAAATTGACCAAGTAGTATGATAAAGTATTTATGACAAAAACAGGCCGTAAAATACATGATTGTGCAAGATATAGGATGAAATAGTAGGAATTGTTTAGAATTGGGTCAGAATTACTAATAAAACAGAAAATCACACTTTGATGTTTTTTGGAAAAAAGCCAAAAACATCCATTATACATCTCTGCTGGATTTGACAAGTGGATGAATACAATTTTATTAGTAGAAAAAAGTAATAATAAATTTAATAATATAAGCTCTACATTGAAATAAAAAGAAGCAATGACATCGAAGATCAAGATCTGAATAATAATGATGCAATTTTAGTAATTAAAAATATAGTTAGTAAAGGACATAGACTAGTCATTGAAGCAAAAATGTTTAAATTATTTATTGAATTTAGAAAAAGAAATTATGATTATCATTAAAATTTTTTGATATTAAAAAATAGTTGTAACAAAAATAACAGAAAATGTTGGACGAAAAATACTATAAATTAAAGTATTTAGAGATCATCTAATTATCAATTCAAGTGCATCATTTTATTCCAGATATTATCCTAATATACTAAACGATAGATATAACGTTTTTTTTAAATATGAAATGAAAATTGAAAAAATAAATATAATTATTCCAAGAATCATATAATCTGTATTAATAGTTTATAAAGGTTTTAGAAAGAATTATGTGTGCTTCTTTTAAACACTTGTTATATCTAGTTTTAAGATGAAATATTAAAGACTAATGATCAAAATGCAATTCTTTTAAATATTTTAAATCAATTGCTTGGTCTTCTTCTAAAAATCTTGTTTATTTTTAATACAAGATAGTTTCTTTATATTGTTATCAATATATGAGCATAAATTGATTTTCCGATATCTAGAAAACTGTAATAAACTGTTTTCAGGATTTCAGAAACCTGATTAATTATACCTTTTTTAAAAGAATTTTAATTTGTAATATCTATTACATATTTTTAAAAAAAATTAAAATAATAAATTATTACCTTGCTGCAAATTTAATAATTCAAGTAGTATAACACCTAAACTATTTTTGAATATCAAATTCCAATAAAAAGGCCATAGTTGGCACAATATCCAATTGTTTAGGCGGAAAATAGAATTGATATCCATTATTCTATAAAGCAAATATTATTTAAAAATCTTTTTTGTAAGAAAAATAATGATATAATAAGTCTATAGAGTTGTAATCCTAAAATAATTGAAACAAAGAAAAACATCTATGATTAAAGTTTCACTTGTTGAAAAGCCTCCATAATTTTCTACTTTATAAACTTGGATAAATAGAAATATTAGTATATATTTAGATATGATTCATTCCATTGTTGCCATAAAGTACCATAAGCGTATAAATTCAGAATCTCTGTCTGTTTTTTGATGAACTCAAATATTTTCAATATATGATTCACTTTAATATGCTATGCAAATATATGAGAGTTTCTAAAGACTTTAACCACCTATATAAAACAAAATAATATCTATTAGGCCCCTCAAATTTCCAATATGATCTAATTCAACATAATGTAAAATAGGAATATTCCAGTCATTTTTTGCATCTCTAAATAAAGATTCCTTGCAGCATTAATATTTGTCTTGGTAAAATCCAAGAAAAAATTAAAAAGATAGAAATCAACTAATTATTATAAGGACTAAAAGTACCTTCTGATTTAAAAAATAAACCTGGAAAAAGTTTTATCTGTGGATCATCGCCATACATAGTAATTCTTCCTTTTGCTGTCTGTAGTGACGAATAAGCCGTATATAGATATACTTTTCCAGATGAAATCAAGTTTATAATTGCTTAATTATTTTAAAATGAAAATATCAAACTCTGATAAAATCATAGAAAATTTAAGAAAATAAAATCACTGTATCACTAATAAAACCTTCGTAGGCATCATTTAAGACAAGTATTGACTTATTAAAAGGTACACAGCTTAAGATTTCATTTGAAAATCCAATAAATATAGATTTGCATAAAAAAAACTCTTTAATAAAAATAAAAAGGCTTAAAATGAAAAAAGTTTGTTTGAATTAAATTTATAGGTTTATTTATTATTTATTACATTTTTAAGATATTTTAAAATTTATAAATATTTTATAGTGTAATTTTAAAAAATAATAGAAATAACACTAATATATATATATATATTAATTGATTCTTTTTTATTCATTACTATTACTACATTTTATTTCTTTTTGAAAAGTATCAGCGACATGATCACAAAGAGCTATTAAATCATCCAGCCCTTTAAGAAAAACATCAACAGCAGAAACTTTTCCTAAAAAATGGTTATTAAAAATGTAAATTTTATATTAGAAAATACTATATGTTTGAATTCGAAAATTAAGTTTAGGTTCAGATGGATGAGGAATAGAATATCCACAGAATTCAACATCGGGACTTTTTATTAAGATTAAAATATATAAAAATTATTTAATACTTTTTCATAATTATATATCTAAGAGCATTTGCCAAAGTATGATCTTCTTTAATGATTTGAAACGTTACTGAGGTTAAATCATTAGAAGAATCAGGCAACTTGAAAATATTAATAAACAAGTATATATATATATATATATTTACAATGTATATTTTTTCTTTAATTTCATGAGGAAATAATATAGAACTTTTTTCTAGATCCATCTATTTCAGCCTTTAAAAATGAATATTAATTTTTTTAACTGCGAATAAAATTTATATAGATATATTTTAAAAAAATAAATCTCAAGTTACTTAGTATAAAGGACATAAGACTTGATAATCTGCATTTTTTAAAAATATATAGATAATTTTTTAACTATATTTTTTTTAATTTTAAAAATGGGACTTGAATGATTTAATAACTATATTCTATAATGTAAAAGTGATAAAAATAGAACATTCTTTATGTATTTATACGGCGAATGTGTGTTTTGCAAAGGATCAAAACACTAAGTATTGTCACTTAATACTAAACTAAAAAACGACACTATAAAGTAATTGAAACATCTATTTCTGTTATTGATTTTTTATCCTCAAGTCAATTTGAACCTTTAATAAAGGAATTACGGAATAAACATTGATTAATTAGTTAAATTTCTGTATAATATTATATTTATTGCACCTCGAGAAAAAGCATATGACAATAAGACCAAATTGACCTCAGGAATATTAAAATATCATATTCTTGATGGTATACTTTTAACAAAAATGTGATTAATGAATATATTTTTCGTTCTCATATGTATAATTATGAGCAGAAAGATGATGGCCTAGATGTAAAAGCAAAAGAAATTGTCAACTTTAAGGGACATAAAAAATAAATATAGGTGGAGTTTCTATTATCAAAGAGGATTATGCAATGCGCAATGTTATATATGATGTTTTTTAAATATTTTTTGGCTTATTAGGCTTTCTTTATCTTTTCCTCAATTCTTTCTTATATAAAGAATTTAATGAGTTTTATATTTATATTGTATTTTATATTCTTTATTCTTAATATATCAATTATTTAATTTCAGTAAGTTATTAAAAATAAAATATTATTTAAAACACAATACTTAAAGTATATAAATCAAAATCTTAATGGGTTTAAATAATATACAATTATTATACAATTGAGTATGATATTTAAAGTTTTAAACATAATCTTTATTTAAATTTAAAGCTAATTGTCAAAATATTACAATTAAAAACATGATAATCGTTATAAAATTGTTAGTGTCTAATAAATATTAAACAAATGGAAATAATTATATATATATTCAATAAACTGTTTTTTTATTAGAAAAATTACATCAATAGAAAAAATATCTTAAAGCTTTAGAGAATATCAAAAACGTACTTAGAAAAACATAATTACACCAGCCGGGAGTCGAACCCGGGGCCTTCGCTAAAATCCGAATGGGAAGCGAAGATTTTACCGCTAAACCACTGGTGTGCATCATCGTTTCTGAGTACAAATAATAGATAATTAGTAAATTCATTGTTTATAGTTTAAAACAATATTTAATGTTTTTATTTAAAGATTTTATAATATGACTATATTTATTTTGTTTAAAGATAACATAAAAATTACTTTTTTGAAGTTTTTTTAAATTTTTAAAAAAGTCGACAATGGCAGGATTTGAACCTACGCGGGCAAAGCCCATTGCATCACACGCACGTAAACGGCGATTCGAGTGCAACCCAGTAACCACTTTGGTACATTGTCCATATACTAATCACAAATAAAAAAAAATGTTTATAAACTAATTTGTAAAACATTGATTTTTTAATATATTGTTTTTGATTAGATAGTTTATTCAAAAAATAGGATATAATATATAAAATAAAAATTTTAACATTATTTTTATAGAGAATAAATAAGTAATATATAGATTGAGATATTGATCAATCTATTGATTTTTATATATCAATTGTGTATAGAATAGAAAATGTTGGAAGAGATGAAATTTTTAAAATAAATTTGATATCCCAGAAATAATTTTTATAAATCTAATTTGTATTCGTACTTTAAAGATTATTATTGAATTTATTGTTTGGATCACAATTCAATAGAACGGTGTTTCTCTATTTATCTATGTTTTTGAATTGTTTTAGAAATGTTTTGAATATATTTTTATGTTTGTTCTATTATTTAAAAAGCTTTTTTAGAGAAATGATTAAATGAATTGATCATTTTTTTTGATTCAGGAATTTCATATTGGCATTCTTTTAATATATTTAATATTAGACTAAATAATACTTTGAAAATAGTTCTAAATTATAGAATTGTTTTAAAAATATCAAGTACTTTTTTTATCTCTTTAAATATTCTATGAAAACAGTTCAATCATACTTTTGAATGAGGACATTTCTTATACATTCTAACCTTTTAATTTGTTTGAAACAGATTTGAATATTGTATTATAAAAATATAGATAATATTGAAAAAAATAGAGTGATAATATATTACAATAAAAGATTATGAATAAAAATAGTAGTAAAGATTTAAGTGGGTCTACTAAAAGAACATGAATAACCCTATTTTAAACATAATTTTTTCTAGCATCATCTCGTTTATCATAAATTTAATAATGAATGTTTAAATAAAGAAATTAATAACTTTTTTCACTTTAATAAACAATATTGACCAAATATTCAGCCCCGATTACAACTCATTAATGATACTTTATACATTTTCAACTATTTACTATTTATACAAATACGATGTTTATTTCTAGATATTTCCAACTCCTTCTAACCATTCAACCATAAATTCAGAGCTCATCTTGAAATTATTTTAAACCTTGATTTCTGATGAGCTTGACCTTGATTTTTTGTTTGATGTTTATCGAAGCCCAACCAAGCACGACTGCAGGCGGTCAAAGAGAAAATAAATCTTATAATAATAGCTTATTTTTTATAAAGAGATCTGTCTATAGCTCTTGGTATGCGGCTCAAGTCAGGTGATCCAACATCAGAGTCCCAGCCGGCCGCACTTCATGCCGCCCGCTTAGCTATGTTAAAGCAGTTCCATGTTCATTTACCTATAGAATCAAAGATGTGGAGTGATGACGCACAAACAGATATTGTTTCATTAAGGTCTATGGACCAAGGCTCTGTAATAACAGGGATTACGGGATACGCTTCAATGCCAGATGCTCATTATCATGTTCCAAAGCAGAGATTATCAGTGCCGCTATTTATTCATGGTGATCAAGAATGCTCGCGTTTTCAGGCCCTTCGTAGGAATAAATTTAGTACATTTTCTTTGCGTTCACCCTCTAAAAAAAAGTCTGCTGCTGGAAGATTCGTTTTACATCTTAAACGTAAATTTTTAGCTAAAAACTTGCTTTTTCAACGTCCAGTTCCTTCAAGCTCTCAGTATAAAGAAAATTTTTGTAGCTCATTTACTTTAAAAGAGTTGTCTAAAAATGAACAAGCATCTCCGCTTACAGTATGTACTACAAATACATTAACAAATGTTAATCACCCTCTTTCAAAAATGGATGAAAATACAGAATTTTCTCAACTTAAAAAAAAAATAGCTTCTTTAGAAATTTTAGAAACTCAAAATGGCAAAGAAAATCAACCTTTATCTGATGATAGAAAAAGCTTGACAATTTTACCTGAAGAAAATAACGATAATGTTTTCATTACTGCTATTGAAAATGATATTGCTTCACCACCATTTTGCATATCATGCGATACTTCTATAGGTTCTATAGATCATCGTGATAATGCAGGACCTGTGAGACTTTTTACAAATGGCATATCTCCTACATCAAAATTAGATTCTAATTTATATCGATCTCGCTGCACACCTTCATATCAAGAACCAGAAGTAACAAATTCTTCAAATTTATTATATTATTATCATCAAAACCCTTCGTCTTTGTCGATTCATTCATCTCACTCGCCTCCTGCTATTTCATATAATTCACCATTTTCTAAACTCGAAGAAATGTTATATTCAAAAACTGATCATAATATAAGATCTCCATCAGGATTAGAAAAGGCAGTTAACTTCAATTATGGAGGTATAGATGAATGGAGAAGAGAAATTCGTAATTCTATGCATTTAGAAAGAAGAAAGAAAGATGAGAAGAATCTACCTTTGTTTTTTTAAAAATACATATTTTCTTTTGGGATTTTTATCATTTTAGAGATTGAAATCTCTAAAATTACACGACACTTTAAATATTATTTTGTTTTTTAGTTTAAATTTTAGAATACATCATTTTTTGTTCAGGTTTTAATTTTATTTTGTATTATAATGAACAAAACATTTTATAATATTACTTTATGGACATCAATTAATAAGCTTACTATGTAAATCTATGAATTTTTAGTAATATCTATGAAATATTAAAAAATCCTAGGATATTAAGTTCTTTGTTTTATAATTTTAACATTTAATTTTTAATATTAGTATTTGGTACAATTAATTATTCATTAAATTATTTTTAAAACTGCTTATCATATATAAATCTATATATTTAATGTACTAGAATAAATCAAAAACTCTATTAAATAGACCAATTCTTTATAATTAATGTTTTTAGAGGAAAAGTTCATTTAGAAGCTATGTATTGAATATAAAAATAGAATTATCACATATTTTAAATACTTAAAGAATAATATAAATAAATCATAGATATCAAACATCTATACATTACAAATCTCTATATGTTAAACCAAGTATTATTGGAAAAAATTATTATATTATACTATCTTTTAATGAGCAATAAAAGTTGTACGTTAAATAAACATTGTATATTGTTTATTTAATCCAATATATTAAAGTAAATTACAAAAAATGAAGACAATATATCAAATGAAATATATTATTAAAATATTTTCATAAAATCCTCTCATTAACTAGGCCATTGTATATTAACATCTCTTAACAAATTATCTATCCACCATTCTAAACAATTGATCCATCTCCAATTCCCTTCTAACCATGACCTTCTAAAGCCTATAATTCCGTTTTGATATAACTTATAATCTAAAGAATTTGCTCGTTTCCATGCATTCAATTCAGCATATGTAATACCCTGAGGCTTTCCTCCAAATAATACAAACCAATTTTGATTAGTCATCCAAACACCAATAAAAAGTATAATAAAAGCACATAAAACCAAAACAATCCAGTTTAAAGACTTAAGAAATAAGATAGAAAACAAAAAACTATTAATTTTTAAATTATTTTTTAATTTATCACTTTTCTTAAAAATCTTAGATTTATGCTGAAATAATTTTTCAATCAAATGATTTTGAGTTTTTATTTCACGAGAAAGCAAATCGTATTGATTACTGATTTCTTGAGAGTTTTCAAAACTTTTATCATTTGTATACTCCGTCTTAGAAGAAGCTTTAAAAAATCAATTATTGTTTTCTTTTCTTTTTTGTTTGAATTACCATCTAAATTTAAGTAGTTATTTTTTTCATTTTTAAGATCTATATTTGTTTCTTGTAAAGCATCTACTTGTACACCTTTATTTAATGTCTCGGGTATATCTATAAAAGCCTGATGAGCATCTAATACTAAATTTTGGTCTTTTATAAGTCATGTTGATAAATTTTATTAAAATACCTGCTTCTATTTTATCATTTTGAAGTGTTGACAAAAGTTCGTTTTCTAAATTCTATATCAACATTAATAATTTTAAAATATGCACTAATATATAAAAATACCATAGGATTTAGTCTTTTTATATTTGTCATAGTATATTCTAATAAATCTTCCTTCGATTTATTTTCTTTAATTTCATCTAATTCAGAATTAAGTTTTTCAATTATTTCATTTAAACGTATATTTTCAAATTTATACTCGTTTAATTCCTGATTTTTTAATTCTAATTCTTGATATTGTTTTTTTAGAGCGGAAATTTTATCAGAGAAAAAACAGCGTTCAACTTCCAACTAAATTACTTAAGTAAGAATCTGAAACGATTAATCGCTTACTGAATCTTTTCCTTCTTTTAAATTTTTAATCAATTGCTCAGATTTTTCCATTTCTTTCTCTTTTTCTTTAATTATGTTTTTTACACGTTCTACTTCATTCAACTGTTCTTCACAATTTGTCTTCATATTTAAATATTTATCTTCCCATGAATGTAACTCTCTTTGCCGCTTTTCTAATTCTTTTTCAAGAACTGAAACCTGGTTAAAAAGATTTTTTTCTCTTGAACTGGTTTCAAACAATTCTTTCTTTTTATCCTTAAGCTCTAAGCGTACACTCTCAATTTTAGATTCCAATTCATCTATGTGTTGCTCATGTCTAGTTATTAAAGCATTCGTTTGTCTTTCGGAATCTTCATATTTCCTGACTAAATCAGTTAAAAAAAGTATATTCTCGTCTTTTTGAAAAGTTTTAGGAGATTTTTCAGGAGATGATTCAGAAACATCTTTGCGTAAAACAGAAGACGGTGAACTTCCAAATCCTTCAAGAACCATTTCTTTTTCAAGACTATTGTCTATGTTTGATGAAACAAAATTCGGACCTACAAGATTGTCCTTGTATATATCACCAAGTAAATTTTGACTAGAAGGCTTAAGAAATCCTGAAAAAGAGATGCTATTATGTTCTCTCTTATTAGGTGTAGAATGAGATACAGGCGATATCTATAAATATTCATAATTATGTAAGAAATAAAACAGTTTATGACAAGATAGTTTTTTTACATTAAAAGATTCCTATATATATATCAGTATCTATACAATAGAGATCTCGAAAAAATTACTGGTATCATAGAGTCGTTGTCTAGTGAACTTTTTTCTCTAATATTTGACAGTTCTATATGGTCTTTAGAGCTAAAGCAGCGGGGTTTCTGGTGCTGCAGTGCAGATACATCTAAAGGAGCAGAGCGTGAGCGCGATGATAAATCAGCGCTTATAGGATTCTTTTTAGAAGAAATGAGCGATTCCTCGGCAATGGAGTCCATTTTTTTGCCCGTGAGTGACTCTATAAAGACAAGAAGATCATTTCTATTGACTTGGAGGCTCTGATTTTCAGAAATAAAGTCTTCCACCTGTTTTCTACTGACGTCGTCAAAAATAGGTTCTGAGCCACTACGCCTTAATTTTTCCAATTCATCCATAAAGTCTATAAAGTTGCGTATTGGGACCTTCTAGATTCAGCCCAAGAATACCCATTATAGGGCTCTACCTTTCCTATCTTGTCAGAGTCAAATCGGTCAAAGATGATATCAAAGATTGTATTTGTTTCCATCCCATTCAGAGACAACCCTTAATTGCAAGAGTAATAAGCTTCTTAAGGTCTATTTATAGTCAAGTCCTGAGTCTCTTAATGTTAGTGTGGTTAATACCTATTTTCTAATATTTTTAAGGCAGCATAATCGAGCGGGGGGGGAGGGGGGCGCCCTTAAAGAAGGTTAAATAAAAACAGGTTAAAAGTTAATAAAATACATAAAAAACAAGAGAAAGGCCCGCTTTTATTAGCAAAACAGACAGATTAAGCCTGGATTGCTGTATATTTTTGAGTTTTAAAATAACATGATTTTTGATGCTTAAGCAAGAAATAACTTGGAAATAAGGCTTTATTAGAATTTATTAAAATTTTAAATTTTAGTGGAAATTTATTTTTTTATCAGACAATACTTTTGGTAAAACGTCAGGAGTCGGGTCTTTATAAATTCTCTAAAATGTCTTTATCGCTCCACTTGCAGGAAATATCACACACATTTAGGGGGTTACATGTCTTTGTAGAGACATACAGGCTTTGATATTTAATAATAAAGCTTAAGGCTGAACGCTATCATAATATACACATTTATATATTAAGAAATCAATCATTAGAAAAAAAGATGTTCAGCGCTATTGACAGGATCAAGAAAAAGACTAATCTTTTAATGGTAGATCTCTCTTTTTCTCAAAATGAGAGATTTAGAAGTTTGTTTCGATTACCAGAGAATGAACAGTTACAGTATGAATTATCAGGAGAAATCGCTGTTCCAGGTACCCAGAATAAAAATATGTATCATGGAAAGATATATGTTTCAACCTCATATCTTTGTTTTATAAGCAATGACAAAAAATCCTGCAGTTTTGCATTTCCTTTTTCTATAATCCGAAAAGTTGAAAGAATAAGGAGTAATGACTATATTTCCGTTCTAACTATTTTTACTTGGCATATGATGAAGGTTGCCATTTCTTTTATTGGAGTCGATGATCATTTTGAAGGTTGGTTCAAATATTATCTTCGTTTTTAACTTGTTAAGCATTCTGCAATTACCTTAAAGAAAGACTGAAATCAAGTCTAGTTTCTATAAAGGTGCTCAAGCCATTTCTATTGTCATGCTTTTCTGAATACTTGCTTATGGATAAAAAACTGTATCAAAATTCCCCACCATCTACAGGACTTGGGTCTAATCCCAATTTTGGATACCCAGGAAACCATAAAAAGTCATTCTATTATATATGAGAGCATATTTAACAGTGCTAGGCATAAAGATGCAAATAAAATGCGTCTTTGGAAGGAATATTTACAATTATATGGTAGAAATTTAACTCTTATACGTTTTCCAGATTTTTATAAGCTTATTCAAATCGGCTTGCCAAATCACCTTAGAGGGGAAATATGGGAGCTGTGCTCTGGGAGTATGTTAATGAGATGGCTTCATGTCAACGAATATCAAAAACTTCAGGAAAAATATCAAGGACAAACGAACCCTAGCATGGAAGAGATAGAAAAGGATTTAAATAGAAGTCTTCCTGAATATCCTGCTTATCAAACGGATGAAGGAAAAGATGCTTTACGTAGAGTTCTTACAACATATTCTTGGAAAAATCCAGAACTCGGATATTGCCAAGCGATGAATATTATAGTTGCTACACTTTTAATGTATATTTTTTATTTATTTGATAAATTGTTAATCTATGTTAGTTATACTACAGAGGAACAAGCTTATTGGCTCCTAAATTCACTCTGTGACAATTTATTACCAGGATATTATAGGTAATTTACGTATTAAGTTTACAATTGTTTTTAACACTCTTATAGTACAACTATGTATGGAACATTATTAGATCAACGTGTTTTCGAGTCACTTCTCGAAAAAACTATGCCTATTTTGTGGGTGCATTTTTCAAAGTCAGACGTTCAACTTAGTTTAATAAGTTTACCTTGGTTTCTTTCTTTATATATAAATTGTATACCTTTAGCTTTTGTATTTCGTATTTTAGATTGTTTCTTTCTTGAGGGTCCAAAAATATTATTTCAGATTGGTTTAGGTAAATAACATATATTATTAAAGTTTAGTCTAAACTTAAATAGCCATTTTTAGATTAAATGGGGAGAAACTTTTAACTGTTAATGATGATGGTTCATTTATTTCTATCTTAAAGAAATATTTTCATACTTTGGACAAATCTGCATATCCTAATTCTTCAAATCTAAAGTATAAAAATATCACACGTTTCCAAGAATTAATGATATGTGCATTAAGAGAATTTAATATTATTACTATAGAATTAATTAACAAACAGCGGAAAAAGTATAAGAATGAAGTATTAAATAATATTGAGGGATTTGCAAAAAGAACACAGTTACGAAACTTGCATAACACTGGACATTTAACTTCAACCGAGATTAGCATTATTTATGATAGATTTTATTCTGCATTGTTTCAAAGAAGAATTGGTCTCGGTCCTGCAAAGGCATATATGGATTATAATGCATTTAAAATATTCATATCTGGAATTACTAATTGGCCACAAAAAGATAAAATTGCTGATCTATCAGACACAGAAAAGCACGACATGAAAGAATCTAATCATGTTTATGAAACTTTTATAAAATCTTTATTTTTAAAATGGGATAAATCTTTATCAGGACTAGCAAATTTACAAGATATTATATCGGGGTTTGCTGAATTCAAATTTCTTGATTTAATGCATGCAATAGCGTATTTTTTTGAATTATATGATTCAGATAATGATGGAAAAATAACAAAGGATGAAATTTTAAAAATGAGTGAATGTTTTTTATTTTTTATGCAGAAAGAAACTGATGATACTTATTTAAAAAGTATTAGTAATTTTATAAAGAATTGTTTCGAATATGCAGAAAAAAATAACATGTTCATTGAAAATACTTCAATGCCTAATTTAAGTAAATCAGATGTTTCTAACAATCTCTCGGTAAATCCTAGGGAAAAACTATATATTACTCTTCCAATATTTAGAATGATAATACTGGTCGATGAATTACTGGAAAACTTCTTTGCTGTTAAATTTTCTTCTTTATTAGTAATAACTCAAATAAACAAAAATGATGTTAAATCAAATGGTATTCGCAGTCTAATCAATTCTCTCATGATAGATGGCATGCGGGTAGCTAATGAGGTAAAAAAATGCATGGAAGATGCTCAAAAAGAGTTGGACAATGATATAAAATTATATAACTCTCATTTATTACTTTACCAGAAGAAAAAGGAAGATGTAAAACATTGAATACAAAAGGCCCATATAGTATTTAATCGATTTAACATTTTTATACGCAAATTGATAAGGATTATTGGATTGAATAATTCGATAACATATTAACCACTTTAAAAATAAGGAAAATAAAGGTCTGCCATGATATACATTTTAACATTTTATTGAAATAAATAAACACGAGATGATTTTTAGGTATAGCTTTTTGAATTTAATATTCTTATTTTAATAATTATGATAATGAAATCAAAATCCTAGGCAATTTAAAATATTATTGATATGAATTTCTTAATATTAGAAAGAGATATTTATATATATTATGTATATATTTAAAAATATGAAAATTTAAATAAAACTCTTTTAATCATCATATCCTTCAAGAGGCTCCCGTTTTCTTTTTGGTACTAATGATTTATTAAAAATAGATAGAATTTATATTTTGTTTAATTTACACTGATAGGTTTTAGGGATAGGTTCAGGCGGAACATAGCCTAATTTTCTTCGTATAGGAGGAACAACTAAAAATATAATTGGAGCTACTAAATATAAATATAAAAAAATAAACATTTTATATACCTAAAGATCCAAGTAATAAAGAATAAAAAATATGAGGTTTTTCTTCAGCTGTCCGATGCTAATAAACATATTAATATATTAAAGACTTTTAAATTAAGAACTGACTATATATTTCATATAACCTGACCAGAAAGATGTAATTGATCGCATCATTTATAAGATTAGATGTCAAAATAATTTAACGTTAAAGTGTATAATCTGTAAACCCTAAAATAAAATACCCGGTTTTTTCATTATTAAAATAATAGTTTACTACAAAAAATACTGTATATTATGCAAGATATTATTTGTATTGCGGGTTATTGTTATTTCTTTGATCGTTAATATGTATTATTGCTTTTTCCTTAGAATTATTTAATTTGTTTCAAAAGACCTTTAGATAGTAGCCAAATATCACCCGTATAAGAATCAACGACTTTTAAATCAAATCTATTTTTTTTTAAAGTTGGATTGATTATTTCTTTTTGTAGTTTTTGCTCTTGATTTAAAATACCATATTTCTTATTTGAAAGAGTATCCGATTGAATTTGTATTACTTTCTCTTTTAAATCAGAATATAGACGTCTTTGCAACTCATCAGCCGCATCTTCTGGAGTAAATTCAGAATTCTCGTCTATTAAAGTGAAATTTTGAGTTTCAGAAGGAGTAAAAACAAAAAATTGAGGCTCGTTAAATGATTGTTCTGTAGCAGAACCAAGCATGTGATGCATAGTTTGAGCATACGAATCAAGGGTTCTTTTCTGAAGATCATATTAGTATTGTAAATAAAAAAAATTGAGAATTCAAATAATTGCAATAAAACTCCCTTTAAAAGCTAAAATTAATTAATTATGCAAATAATAACATGTATATATCTTAAAAGGAAATTGGTAATAGATTTTAGTAATTAAATATAATAAAATAATGAAGTTTTTACCTCTTACCTCTTGCTTCCATTTAGATTCAAGTGTAAGAAGACGAAGAACGGCTTCAACACGTATAACGCTTATACCAAACATATCAGAAATTTCTGTTAGACTTTTTCCTTCTTTCCATTTCTGCCCAATATTTTTTCTTACTTGAAGACTCAATGGAGGGAGTGGTTTAAACTTAGGATTTAAAGGAAATGGATAATCCTTTTGATGAATAAAGTTTGTGCCGACATTAGATGATGGTTTTAGATATTGGCCACCTTCCAATGGGTCCGCAAGCCATTTGATATAATCAGATTGTTGATCAAATTGTTTTTTATTTTGAATATTCTTGTGATTGTTTTTTATGCTTCTATCCCTTTTAGAACCCAACTTTGCCTTGTTATTAGATGCCTTTTGTGTATAAAAATGACGAATTTTTTTTAACCCAGACGAAGTGACCCTTTGTAGTTTTGACATAGTATTTGCTTGTCTTTTCTAATATCTTCAAGACCTTAAGACCAGTTACTAAGAAAAGCTCCTTGTTTATTAAGCGAGGTCCAACTTTCTTGAGCCTGGGTTAAGCCTGGGTTAAGCCTTTGTTAAGCTGGGTTAACAATTCTTAACCCAAGCTTAACCGAAGTTAAGAATTATTAACAATTTTTTAACCCAGCTTAACTTTTTCTTAACTTTTCTTAACCGATCGTTAAGAATTCTTGACCCTTTCTTGACGCCGGTTAAGAATTTCTTAAGAATTGTTAAGAACGGTCAAAAAATTGTTAATAATTCTTAACGATCGGTTAAGCTTGGCTTAGGACTTTTTAAGAACGGGTTAAGAATTGTTAAGAAAGGGTCAGGAAAAAAGTCATGCTATTTAAGAATGATTCAGAGCCCGAGTTTCTGCAGGAAAGCCAAGGAGAAATTGTTAAAGAAGAAGATATTTCCATCTCTGATAATAATAGCGAAATCAGCACAGAAATAGAGATAGAAGATGAGAGAGATCTGATAGATGATAGCTTATGTGGATTCTATGACCATAAGGAGAGCGTATATTGCCTCAATATGAGCCCAGTAGACCAAGATATTATTGTAAGCGGTGGGGGAGATGATCTGGCCTATATTTGGCGTATATCAACAAAAGAAAGGCTTTGTAGATTGGCTGGTCAGTCGTTTCAAGTACTATTATTAGGAGGTAATCGTATTTCAGGGCACAGGGACTCTGTTACTGTATCTTCTTTTTCATATGATGGAGAATATGTTGCTACAGGTGGCATGGATGGGCAGATTTTGGTTTGGAGATATAAGAATAACGGGGAGCTTGTTACATCATTAGAGGGAGGCGATGAAATTCTTGTAAATAGGTCCCAGTGGTTTCTTAAAGCTAAATCGGTCATTTAGTGGCTTCAATGGCATCCAAAGGGGAATATTCTTCTTTCTGGCTCGAATGATGCAAACGTTTGGATGTGGAAGAGTATTTTTTACAGAAAAAAGGGATTTAAGATTGATAAAATACATAGTTCCTTCTGGAGATGTGTTGCAATTCTTTAGTTTCCACAAAAAACCTGTAAATGCAGGATCTTTTACACCTGATGGGAAAAAAATAGTTACTGCATCAGAAGATGGTTCATTGATTATATGGGATCCCAAAAATGCATCAATCATTCACAAAATTACATCTAGTAATTCGAGATTTGACTGTGGAGGACTTACATGTTTGGCCTATAATAAAGAGGGCACAGTAGTGGCTGTGGGAGGAATTACTGGAAAAGTAAAAATAATAAGTCTTATTAGTGGAGCTCTTTTAGAAAATCTTGACGAACAAAAAGAAAGCATTGAAAGTATTTCATATTGTGATGTGTATTTTTCCTTAAATAATTAAAATTCTGAAATAACTTTTTATATTAGGCTTCCAATAATAGCATGTGCTAGTGTTGATGGTACAGTGGCATTATATGACACTTTTACGTATAAATTAAGAAATGTATTGGCTCATGATGTAATATGTATATATATTCTTTATTTTATTAACATTTTTAGGGCGCAGTTATTTCACTTTCTTTTATCTCTAATACACCTTACCTCATTACTGCATCAACTGATAGAACAATTCGAAGATGGGATGTAAGAACTGGAAAATGCTTGAAACAATGTTTTGGACATCGAGATTCTATTTTATGCATGTGTTCTAGCGTAGATGGGAAGACAATTATAAGTGGAGGCGATGATAAATCAATATTGGTTTTTAAAATGACATCATAATGTCTTTGAAAACAGAACAAGTCATACAACTTATTTAATTTACAGAACATAAATTTGGCAATTCACTATTATTTAACTTTAAAATGTGAAATTTAATCAAGATTAAAACGATTGTTTAACACTTGATTTATATGCACAGCTCTATATTTTGTTTAATATCTTATATTTTACATTCATTGTCATTTAAGCTAAAAATTTTTCAGCAACAATTCCTTCACACCATTGAAAGGCTAGATCATTAAATGTTTCAGGTCGCTCAAAAGTTTTTGGAAACAAAACTGATTCAAATATCACTAAAGAGTTTAGTTAATGAATGGACAATAGATTTAAACCTACAACATGCTTTAAAAACAAATGGATATTTCTCCCTCTTTGCGATTTCCCTTGAAATATGATTAGGACATATACATATACAGATATATATAATTAATTACACAGTTAAATCATATGTTTTCAAGCAATTCCCTATTAGGAAGATGTTACAAAGCCTCTTTAATGTCCAGTTTTTTTTAAACAATGTTTCATACATTGATATAGGACAGTGTGGCATATAAAATATAACAGGCTGTTTTGCATCATAAAGATTCTAAAAAATTACAACGTCAATATTATTAAAAGGAAGAATTACTGATGGATCTTCAAAATCAAAGTCAATATTGAGTTCTTTTAAAAGCTGGCAATCTAGAAAGGTAAAAACAGGATCATACGCTTGCAATTTTCCTTTAAATCCTATTTTTTTCAATAACAAAACAAACAATATAAAAACGGCTACCAAGATTTTTTGATATTCCAATTCCAAGGCAAAGTTGAGTCAAACTTCTTGAATTATTCTGAAAACTTCCTACTCCTAACATTACTAAACGAGAAATCTTATCTATTTTTAAAGATAAGATTTTAAAAATAGAATCTAGCAGGATAAAAATAAGGAAATCTATTAAATGAAGAAAGACCGTACCTGATACAAAACAATAAAAGCTTGATTCAATCAATTTTTCAGTCTGTTTTTCATATTCAGAAAAAAGCCATTTTATACAGTCTTTTTCTTTTCTTTTACTTTTTTTAGAACAAACATAGTGGAATCCCTCTGAATCCTTCATATTTATTTATACTTATTTTTTCTATATATATTAAGAGGTTTGTCTAAGCTTATGAACTAATCTCAAGTTTTTTAACCTCGCTTATAGCTTTTCTTAAAAAAAATGGGCTTTTATAAGTTTATCAAGACATTTCTTGGGTTAATATTAGTTTTGGGGGTTAGACTAATCTTGTCAAAGTCATATGTGGGAGATGAGTTGCTGATTGTTCATGATTCAGATATATCTTATAATGATTTTTCACTTTTTTTTGATTCTTTAAAAAGTATGTCTAATATTATGAATTAAGGGAGAGATATTAAGATATCAAGCACGCGGATATAATCTAACATTCAAGGATCCTAATATTGACAGTCTGTCACTTTTTAAATATGAAAGACGTATTTATGATCATCTTATTTTATTTTTGACAAAGGAGAAAAATACCAGTAGATAAATTTATATATTAAAAACAAGACTTTTATGGGCTAATATTTTGAAGAAATTGAGCACTATTTACCCAATTCTAAAATTCACCAGTTTATTAATCAGGGTGGAAATATTTTAATTGCTGCTTTATCTACTGCACCAAAAAATATTCGTGATTTGACATCTGAATTGGGGATTTATTTGTCAGAGAAAGATAGTCTTGTTGTAGATCACTTTTCATATGATAAATCTGATTCTCAGAAACATTCTTTGCTTATCGTTGATAATTTAAAGAAAAACAGCTATGTATTAAGTAACAATGTTATTAAAGGACCACCAATACTTTATCGAGGTATCTCTCATTCTTTAGGAAATAGCCAACTTATTGTTCCTATTCTTTCTACTGGAAGAACTGCTTATAGTTATAATACAAAAGATGAATCTAATTTTGCAAAAAAGCCATGGGTTGCAGGTAGCCAAACAAATCTTGTAACAGGCTTCCAAGCAAGAAATAATGCACGAATTGTAGTTACAGGGAGTATTGAAATGTTTTCCGATAAGTATACAAATTATGTTGATATTTATTCTTAATTGACATTTTTAGTTTTTTTAATTCATATTTTAAGAAAAATGTAAAATTTGGAAACCAGAAATTTGCAGACGATATTACTGAATGGCTTTTTCATGAAAAAAGTGTATTAAAAGTAGTTTCAATAAAACACAATCTTGCACATAAAACATTAGATACAAATCTGCCTAATATTTATAAAGTTAAGGACAATGTGGTATGTATGATTAAATAAAAAGTATAATTGAAAGAAAAATATACTAGACATTTGAAATTGCACTCTCACAATACAAAAACGGTTCATGGATACCTTTTACTGTTTCAGATATTCAGTTAGAACTCATTATGTTAGATCCTTATATAAGAATAACTCTTAAAGAAACATCTAGAATCTCAAACTCATCTATTTACTCTACCACTTTTTCTTTACCTGATCATTACGGTGTCTTTCATTTCAAAGTAAACTACAAAAGAACTGGTTTGTCATATATAGAAGAACGATCTACTGTAACTATCAGACATTATAGACATGATGAGGTTAGTTGGCATTAATATATATTAATATTAATATTACTAGTTCCCACGATACCTTTTCGTAGCATTTCCTTATTATGTAGGAGCGGCTACAACAATATTCTCATTTCTTTTTTTTTGTTTTATTTGGCTTTTTGATATAAGTTTAAATAAAAAGGCTATAAAGAAAAATCAATAAAATGTTATATGCAAGTATATGTATGTATGTATATTAATGAAAGAAATAATGTTAAAAATAGATAAAACAATGCAATTCAATTTTTTATATCACCGACCATTTCTTTTTTAATAATTTAGCATTTGTCTTATACCTTATAAGATTCAATTTTTAGATAATACTAAAACCTACCATTGATCTTAATACAAAAAGCCCGACAATGAGTGAAAGAATAGTTAACAATAATTGAAGTTTATTGAAACTAGGATTGAGAACATCAAAAGAATTACTTGGAGTAACATATGTGAAAAAAATATCATGACCATATGCCAATATTAACGATGTACTTTCTAGTAATGTTGGACTAGACAATATATTTTTTATTCCATACACCTATTATTAATTATAAAGAATTAATATAGCTTAATATATATATATATACCTCATTCTTAGAACTGATTACAATTTTTGAATCTATGAATAAATTTACGTCATATGGAATTAGCCCTTTAATTGATTCTGATGAGATTTTATTGTTTACCAAAATTGGTCTTTGAGGATCAAGTAGTTTTTTAGGAATCATAATAATTTGGTTAGAGTCAATATAAGAAATAATATCTCGTGATGTAATGCCATATCGTGTTAACACACTAGTGAATGCATGGATTCGACGTGGAAAAAGATATGCTTGAGATATTACAAAAGGCAAAGGGATATTATAAATTGAAGTAGAATTTGCTCTAACCGACGTTAAAAGGGAGTTAAATATAGAGAAAAAATACCCTTGATTTCTTTTATTTCTTGTTTCACTTTCATATAATTCTGAAATAACAATTTGATATCCTTTTGTAGGTTTTTCAATCCAAAATTGATATACTATCCAATTTTCTGTTAATAATATTTCTACTCCCTTTGAAATATCAACACTATTGTAATGATTAGTATGTAATATCATCCCTTTGACCATATCTATTAGATAAATGCTCAATTTTGAATCTACTTTGTTTCCTGTTGCAACTGCTAATAAGTGAGAGTTTAAATATTTGTATAACACAGAGCGATCCCCAAGAACACGTCCAATAGATGCTATTTTCTCGTTTTTATTCCTAAATGATAGTGAAATAATGGATTCAGAAGAAGGAAAATCAATTGTCCATGTAAGGTTAGCATACAAATTCTAATAAAATTAAAAATATTAAAGTATTTTGAATAATATCTTACCTTAAAATCCAAGAAATATCCTTCTAAGGTATTTAGATTTTTAGTAGAAAAATATACATTAGATAGATTCTCTAATATAGGAACAGGAAGAGTTTTTGAAGTATCATATAAAAGTTTAATCTTTTTAATAGTTAAATAACCAGTGAAAAACAATTAAAATATTAACCTTTTTGTCTTCTGTTATACCAATTATAATATTTTCATTAGAGTCTTTTGTTAAAGCATGATCTAAGATAAATGAATTCTTAATGTCATTATCAACCTTTTTAGAATTTATTATTTCTCCAGTCAATCCATTTATTTTCCAAAAGTGCATATCTTGAAAACTTCTCCCAAGAACTGCAATAAAAGGAATGTCATTTAATGCTTTACTTTTTTTAATAATCCATAAGCCTTTATAATCAAATTCGTTTCCTAAATTATTTGACCATATAACTATACCAGAGGAAAAGGGATCTAATGCTAATATCTTTCCTTTAGAGGTGATGACAATAATAATTTGCTTTAAACCAAATACGTTTTTTTGTAGTCCAATTTTTTGTATATTTGATGTATCCTTATATTTTTTTGAAACCCTTTTTCTAATAGATGAAATTACATATTTTATAGTTTCTTTTAACTTGTCAACATGTTCAATAATTCTCTTTATATAAGTAGAAAGCAAAAAATTTGATTTCTTTAAAGAATAATTATCTATTAAAACAATATGTTTTTGAGGAAGCTGAAGAAATTCTGCATGAATTGAATAAGACAAAGATTCTTCGCGATACCATAAAACAGAAGATTCTTTCACCATATAAATTGTTCCATCTGACATTACTACAACAGATTTTATAATAACTGAATTATCTTTTTTTTGAAAAAAATTTGATATAATTTGTTCAAGTTGAGAATGGTGTTGATTTTGAGATATATTCCATGTATTTAAAATAGAATTGTTTTTATCTCCATATGTTTCTATAATTATAGAACCAAACTTATTGATATATGAATGAATAAAAAAGATATCAAATGCATAAATTATAGGAAAGAAACATGATGTAGTTGATATTGAGGATATTTCATACAATTTTAAAATCGAAGAATTTGATTTAAAAGAAAAAACACTTGCCCACGTCCTTTTATAAGAACTAGAAACGAAATGAAACAAAATAGATGAAGAAATCACATTAGAATTTTCAGATGGATATAATTTAACGGAACTAAAAGGTATCTAAACAGATTAACTTGAAAAACATAAATATAGAAATATACTTCTATATCTATAATATGAGTGATATTTTGATCGAAATTATATATAGAAAGAGAGCTACAAGTGCTAGAATTTCTCCATACTATTATAGGAAAAGGTGAATTTCCTACATAGATAATATCATCAAGTTTTGATATCGAAAATAGATCATTTGATGATATTTTATTTCCAGTTTTTCCGTCTAATTTAGAAACTGAAATAAAATATGTATTTGACGATGCTTTGGATTCGACAACATATACAAATGAATTGGATATTAACAAAAATATTGGTAGTCCCTCTCTATAAAATTAGATTTTTTAAAAAAATATATAAATACATGTTCTTTCCATAACACCATATTTGAGATCCTGTATTACTATCCAAAAAATATATCATATTTGATGTTAAAAGTATAATATCTTTATCAGATGTTATATTATTTTCAAAAATTTTAATAACATTTCTATTATCTGAAAAAGAATTCTGAAGTGTTTCTTCCCAGATTAAGAAGCCAGTTAATGCATTCCATGCTCTAACAGTTGATGAATTAGAAAGAGTAATAATTTCTATGTATTATGTTATGTTCTTTTCATAAAATTTCGCATGATTACTTGAATCTAATGGCTTAATTGCATTAATAAGATCATTCTCTGCATATTCTTGTCTCCAAACTAAAAATATATGATAAGGAAAACTATTTAAATTCCTCAAAAAGAGGTTACCTAAACTACCATCTTTACTATTAATAGCAGCAAGAATATTTTTTTCTGTTGCTAAATAAATCAAACTATCTTGATAAGAAATAGGCTTATGAAAAAAAATCGATTCTTTTAATGGAACCCCAATTAAAGGAATATGAAAAGTAATTTTATCATTCTCATAAGAAATTGCTCCAATTGATGACAAAAAAGAAAAAATAAATAAATACAGCAATCCTGGTACTCTCATTATAGAAATGAACTTTCTAAACCATAGATTATTTCATTTGTTTGAAATAATTTATTCATCATTGAAAAGCAATATACTCGGTAAAAAATTTAATATTATATTATATATAATGAAATATAGAAAAAAATAGAAATAATGATACTATTAAGTGTTATGTCTTCACTTCAATTTATTAATATATATTTATTTATACTATATTTTATATATTAATTTTTATGAATGTTTAAAATATTAAGTTTTTATAATATAATTTTATTTTTAAAACTTTATTTTTCTTAGTAAAACTATTTCAATAGATAACTTATATCTATATGTTTTTTGACATTTTTCTTGTCTGTTTAATGTATTCATTTTTAAATTTTGTAACTGCTTAAACTTTCTATAATACATATATAAAAGTGTTAATACAATGAAAAAATATCATTTAAACATATTGCAAAAGTTTAAAGAATAAAGTTATATTAATTTAAGACGGAAAACTGAGACTTAACGAATTTATAATGAAATTGTTATGAAAAAAGATTAATTCTTCTATAAGAAAGCTAGATTACAAGAAATGAATGTTTGAAAATTATAGAAAAGAATTTTTGTTAAAAAAGAACAAATAAAAATATCCTAGTTTAGCTAATTGTAAGATATTTATATAAATTAGAGTAAAAAACATTTGACGTATATTTATATAAAATATGTTTAAAACAATACTTTTAAATAGATGAGAAAATCAATCAATTATTAAAACGGTTTTATATTAAATATATGAATTTTTCTACATTCCTAAATAAATATTCGAGTTTTATTTCTATCTATTATTTACATATATATATTAATTCATTAGTTTTAAGTTATTTTTAAAATTATTTAAATCATAAAAATTAATATTTTAAAAAATATTTAAACTCTGAAAACAAACATAAAATATTAAATATTAATTTTATATTATTATTAATATTTATCTTATTTCTATTAAGATGGTTTTTTATTCTAAAAATTATTAAGAAATCTTAAATATTAATAAAATTATTAAACATTTTTTAACACTAAGCTTTATTTTTATGGTAAAAATATTTGTAGACATATATTATATTCATGTTTATATGTATTTTTGAACTTTTAAGTATTTTTAAACCTTTAAATTTATTTTTATAAAAATGATTATATTTTCAAATTATACTTATAATTATTTTTATAATTGATTAAAAATTATTATATAATAATATTCATTTTTAAATAGTTCGCTGATTTTTATAATCATTTTTTAAATATTTAAATTAATAAAATAAAAATTGCTATATATTTTAATATTTATGATTTTAACAGTTTAAAATGAAATGATAGTTTCATTTTCAAAAGTTATTTAAAAACAATTAATTAAAGTATCAAAATTAAAAAATTTAAGAATATTATCTAGATGAAATCATAATTTATAATTAATTTTTATTATATAATCATAAATTAATGTTATAAAAGTAAATTCTCACATCATTTCAAAATGATATCAAATTGAGAATTTAAATTCTTAATCTAAAATATTAAATATTTTATCATAATTTCGTCAAATATTTATATAAATCTTTTAATTAATTCTATCTATTTCATCAACCTTAGAGTAATCGTCACTATCAATACTATGGTTATCATATTCGTTGTCTTCATTTTCATAACTTTTGATTGTTTTTTTAAAAATTTTGCTATCATCCATTTTTACCTTTTTGATAATATGTTCATCTTTAGTTTCCACAATAATAGATGAATCTTTATTTAATTCTATACCATTTTTTTTTTCCTTAAGAATTTCTTCATATACTAAAAACTCTTAATATATAAAAAAAGCAGAAATAAATATTACATTCGAGCTCTCCAGTCATTCTAGGAATAAATGAACTAAACTCGATGTTCTCTATTGCTTTTAGAACATCAGAAGGAAGAATTACTTTTCTTGAGGAGAGTTTAGAAAGATCAAACGCACTATAATTATTAGATAAAAATGATAAATATCATTAAAAAAGAAAAGAACGCAGCAGAAAGATAGTTAATAAAAACGGAGGAACCTCTTATTAAAGCAGTTATTGCATCTTTTTGAATGCTTGTATGTTCTGGAAGCACTTTTTTTACTAATCTCAAGACAACGGACCTTGGAAGATTTAAATCCTACAATATCATTAATTTTAATAGGATTTATAAAGGCAAAACTTGCATCTATGGAAACTGTTTCTCTTTTTTTCTTAGAAGAAAGTGATGGAGGGGGAAGATGAAATTCATTAGAGGAACCATGTTCATTGGTCATAGGATGTTGGACTAATTGTATATTAAATAATAATAAACTATATTTTAGTATTAATTTTTATTCGAATTATTTTACCAAGAATCGCCATAAAAAATATCTATTTATATTAAAGAGAAAATATCTTAAAGAAAATAGCATTCTATTTCCGTTTCTCTTTTAAAATTCAGTATGTTGTTTTATTTCTCAATTTATATGTGTAAATATATATATATATTCTTAAGAAAAACTGAATGATTTTATCTTTAATAATAATCATTTAAAACAAAACCAAATAATTATATCATTTATTGACAATAATTAAGATTTATCTTGAGTTTCTGATTTATTTGTTTTTATTTTTAAATTTTAAAAACAAACACAAAAGCTTTGTCTTTTAAATTATATTGGAATATTTTCTTATAAATTTTAAAAATATTTATTAAGAATTAATATTATACATTTTTACAGATATCAGAGACGCTATATCAGAGTAATTTATATATAAATAGAGTTATTAATTATTTGAATATATTAAAGATATAATACTACCGGTGCACCTAATGTTATGAACTATCTATATGAATTCTCGGACCAGATTCAATTAATGGAACGGGCAGAAGATAATAAAATTGCAGAAGAGAAAATATCAGTAAGGAATATATCACGTGTTCAGCCATCATTTGAGAAAGAACTATCAACAATGAGGGTATAATATTTATTATTTTTATATATTATAGTAATTAATTATAATCTACAGTTATTAACATTACAAACATCTTTTTTACGCTCTGGAGCTTATTTTATGCAAGCGAATATTATTGGTTTTAGATATATATTAATAACTATTAGAGGTACACAACAATCAGGCAAGGCTTTATATGAAGTATCAGTAAATTTTCAGCATGTAAATCCTAAGGACTCTTTTTTATGTGGATACCTTCATATTCAAGGCTTAACTAAGGACAATTCATCTTTGACGACGTATTTTGAGGGAGAAATCATTGGGCCAAAATACGGGTTTATTACTAAACGTCCAGAATGGGGTTCTACTGAAAAAATAGATCTTCAACATTGGATAAGATTTCAAGCTTTTAGACCATTTGCAAAAAATATTAAAAAACCGGATTTTAAATATAAATACGAATTATTTAAAGATCATGTTTTTATGAGATGGAAGGAAATGTATATAGTTTCTAAAAATGACAATGGACAAGTATCCGATTATGGTATAGCCCTTAATGGAATAAGCTATGCAGGCTTGTAAGATTTTTTTATATTTTAACATCCTTATATTTCTCTCCAGTTATTACATATGTTTTCAGCAGTCTATGGGAAATATATCAGGAATATATTATCACAAAAATTCTGAACAGTAAAATAGTGTCTTGTAATGATTATACATTAATTCTGAAAATAGGTTTCAACAACTTACTTTGCAACATGATGGAAATAGGACTTTTTCTAAGTTTGAATTCAGATAATTATTTCTAAATAAATTAAAAAATGTGTTTTGAATGAAAATGAATCTTGGATTTTTTTGGAACTTTTTTAAGTTATTTTTTTATGAAACCAAATAATCCACGAATTTTTAAAATGTATATACATTTCATTATATCTAGGCCATTCTATTTTATATAATGCTACCATTTTTTTTAGACACTATAATTAATATATTTTGTTTTATAAAAATTGATGATAATTTCAAATTTATTTACAAACAAGACGCGGGAGATAGACATAATGTTATAGAAAGCAGAATTTCTTCAAAACAATGTTTATATTAAAGAATTTTAGAAGACTTGAGTAGAATTATTTTTTCTATGATGATTCTAAATATCTAATCATTTTTGATACAATTATGGTATTTTTTAGAAAAGTTTTCAAGCACATTTTAAATTAATATAAACATTGTACTTAAAAGTTAAAAATTAGATTTCTTAAAATAATCTTATCATATTTTTATTAATTTATTTATATAGAAAAAACAAGTTATCTGATTCGAACTTTACATCTGATAAAGTTTAAATTGGAAAAAAAGTTTATAATAAATATATTCTAATATTAAGAAAAATAGTAAAAGAGAAGATAAATAGAAATAGGGTTGTTATAAAAAATGTAATCTTTTAATTTTTCAAACTAATTTTACTTATGTTGTTCCTTTTTTAGAAATACTATTAAAAATGAACAAATCATATTTATTACTGATTATTCTTAAAATGATATCATATAAAGATATTTTGAAGATAAATAGTTATAATAAATTAATTAATTAATTATTAATAAATGTTAAATTATAAAATATTTTTATAGCTGTTTTCCGAAATATCAAACAATTTTAACGTAACTATAAAAAAATATTATTTATTATAATATCTGTTTCAGATATTTGTTACTCTTTTCATTAACACTTTTTTCAGAAAAAGATGAAGTTCTCTTCCTTATTACTCCTTTCTGCTGCTCTTATAACTCAATATACAAAATCTGATCAACTCCGTAATTCGAATAATGTGGTAAAAGATTCAAACTCTAATCATAATCCTTCGGATATAAAAGTCATTGAAATGGATATTGAGAAATCCTCTTTAGATACCTCTAGTTACAGAGTTATTGAACTGTCGAATGGTATAGAAGTAGTATTGGTTAGCGATAGTTCTATATCTCTGGCAGCCACATCTGTTGCTGTTCGTACAGGAAGTAAAGATGATCCTGTAAGTTTCTATACACTTTTTGATTTATAAAGGTCCTTATATTACATATTAGAAAGATTTTCCGGGATTGGCGCATTTATGTGAATTTATGCTTTTTGCAGGAACAGAAAAAGTATTATTATATTGATATTAATTTATTATCATTTTTAATACAGCTAGTATCCCAAGGAAGATGAATATTCTTCTTTTATTTTAAAACACGGCGGTTCTTTTGATTCATATACAAACTTAGAACGCACAGTCTTTATTAGTGAAATTGATCCAAAATATCATTATGAGCAACTTGATAGAATGTCTAATTTTTTTATTAAGCCCTTATTTACAGAAGATTCAATAGAACGTGAAACATATTTTATTAATTTGGGTATTTTTTAAATAGTTATACGAATAGTATTAATAAATATAGAATTTGAGAGACATCGTCATAGTTTTACTAAAGCTAAATATAATCTTTTAAACTATATCTTAAAAGATACCGGTTTATTTCCGGAGTTTGGTGCAGGCAATCGTCAAACATTGTTTTCTAACCCTAGAGCCAATAATAAGGACGTTAAAGAGGCTCTTAGTGATTTTTTTAATAAATTTTATGCTTCTAAAAATATAAAGCTGGCTGTATACGGAAACGGTATGGAAATAGATTCTATTTATTACGCCTTTTTAATAAGTATATTTATAGAATCACTCGATACTCTTCAAGATTGGGTAGGAAAAACATTTGGTAATGTTCCAAAAAAAGAGGGAAGAGAATTAAATGTTGCCAATCCATTTAAAAACATAACTAGAGTGAGATAGTATTTTTTTTATTTATATCTACTTATTTTTATGTAGAATCATTATTGGTATAATTTTTCTGGTTCACCTCGTTCGTTGGATCTTGTTTTTCTTATTCCAAGCTCAGGAGTTCACTATAAATCACTCCCTCTGCAATATTTAGATTATGTTTTATGTTAGTCATTTAATTTTGTATTTTTATTTTTAACAATATTATTAGCTTACACGGGGCCTAATTCTTCTACTGAATATCTTATGGAAAAAGGCGTTGCTTCACAGATTCAGTAAATATTTTCTCTTTTCATATAGTTATCTTAATATTTTTATAGAATTTCAAATGTGCCTTATTCTTCGAAGTATGACCTTCTCTTTATATCTTTCGATCTCTTATTCAAAGGACAATGTATTTTTCTTCTAATTTTAATGACATCTTTAACTTTACTTAGTTTTTTATGAGGAAGTTATCAAAGAGTTTTTCAATTGTTTGCAATTCTTCAAGGGTTTTTTATTATTTTAAATAAAAAATATTCTAAAGACATATTAGAAAATGGGCCAAATGAAGAGATTTTTCAGGAATTAATGAAAGCTCAACGAATTGAATTTAAGTATTCTTTTAAAGATTTGCCTGTTAAACATGTTGAAGCACTATCCACGGCCATGTTGTTCGATACTCTCCCTCGTAAATATTTATTACAAGAAGATTTTATCAAAGAATATAGCAAAACTGAATTTGATGAATTTTTTTCTGCATTGAGCTCTGAAAATTTTATCTCTTTAGGAAATTCTATAAGAAAAGTATATAATGAATCAGATCCCTATTATGGTTCATTTTATATAAAACAATATTATAAAAAAGATTTTCTAAAGGTAATAGAATGATATGTTGATCATTATTAATTATATTAGAGCCTTAAAAATCTTTCAGTCCCTAAATTAAAATATCCTCCTAAAAATATTTATATTACTGAGGAGGAGGTTGCTATGAAAAAAATTGATGTAAGCTAATATAATATTATAATATTATTTCTGACAATTGCTAGCTTCTAATTAGACCAGATCTTTTAAAAAATACATCTGTTTCTACTCTTTGGTATAAATATGGTAGTTCTTTTTACTGCCCATATGGAGTTATACGTATTATATTAAGAAAGTAATATTACAGAGCTAATTATACTGTTAATCTTATCTCATCTAGTTCATATGCTACTTCGAGTCCAACAAATTTCCTTAAAATGGGGTATGTGCTCAAATAATATTACATTATTTTTTATAGATGATAGATTTCTGCAATACTACATATATAGCTTTATTTCAGTTGATCTTTTATATCTTTCTATTGCTAACATAAACTTTCATATTTTTTCTTCACAGCAAGGACTTTCATTAGTGTTTTATGGACATGTTACTAAAATAATGGAATTAGTTTCTAAAGTTATAACTGTTTTGAGAGAAATAAATCTTGTTCATGAGAAGTTTGAGGGATTAAGAACTTCTCTTGTTTATCGTTATCTGCAACGGGCTTCATCAGAACCTTCATCATTTTTTGAAAATAATATTAACAACATTCTTCTTTCAGAAAGACAGCTTCCCAAAAATTTGGTACTTCTCTTATATAGTAATATATAATTCTCTATAGAACACGGGTTTCTAACTATATATATAGGATTTCACCATTCTGAAGTTAATGCTTTTTTTTATAATTTATTATCCAATGTCCATTTTGATATTTTAGTAACAGGGAATATTCCTCAAGAAGTAAGCCGCATTTTTTAATAGAATTATATAATTAAACTCATAGGATGCATTGCATATTCTTAATATGTTAGAAACACAGATTGCTCCGCATCCTTTAACACCTTCTCAATATATTTATGGACGTGCATTAGCTCTAGAAAATGGTTGCTAAAATTATTTATATTATATAAATAATAACATCTTAGGTTCCGATTATTTACATGTTCACGATGTACTTAGACCTGATATGAAATCTGGACTATTTATGTATTTTGAGGCTACTGAGACAACAAACTACGATAAGGCGGTATTACTTTTTATATTATACCTCATCCTACGTGCGCCTATATATCATGAACTAAGAACAAATGAGCGATTAGGTTATATTTTAAAAAGTGGTGTAAGAGTTTCGAGAACTATTATGGGGTTTTTTATTTTATTTATATTATTATGCTTAGTTTCATAGGTACTATATTTCAGTTCAAGGTGAAAGACAGCCACATGTTTTACATTCTCGAGTTGACGCATTTTTAACTAAAATGCTTGATAAAATCCTTAATATTACATCTGAAGAATTCTATTACTATTTAGGAAATATGCAACGTTTTCTAAAAAACAAGCCTTCAAACATTCTATTCGAAAGTGCTACTATCTGGGATGACATAATTGACGGCACTTATGCTTTTGAGTCAGGTAATTTTTCTCTAAGATTATTTATATATAACACTTTTTATAGATTTTGAATCTTATAGGATGCATTATTTTGAACCTCATGATCTTGTAGATCTATTTAAAGAAGTCTTTTATAATACAAGGAAAAGGTTTTCATATCATATCGGCTCTACTATTGAAAATAATATTTATAACCTTCTTGATCTGCCACTTGATAAGCTTTCCCAATTTTTAGCTACTAAGGGAGAAGAAGTTTCAAAAGAGGAGCTTCGTGAACTTGTGTTGCTATCACATGATATTTCGAGTTTTCAAAATAATTTGTTAATACATTTGGCTAAAGATATAATTAAACTTATGAATCAAGATAAGGAAGAGAAAAAGAGAGAGAAAGAGAAAGAGAAAGGAAAAGAGAAAGGAAAAGAGGATGAAAAAGAGAAAGAAAAAGAGAAAGAAAAAGAGAAAGAAAGAAAGGAAAATCAAGAAAAATTTGATTCCCGGGTAAACCTAGTTAAAGAGGCTTTTCAATATCTTCAAGAATTATATTTATCTGAAAAGGCAGAAATTCTCAAGGGTTTAGATTTAATTGATGATTTAACATATTTTAAAGCTAACTCCACCTTATCTTCAGCCTTTATTCATGTTTCATTGTGGGATAAATTTTATTAGATAAAATGGCTTTTGGAATCTTAATCGATACGTTTTATTATTTTTTTTAGTTTTATTTTTGTAAATTGGGCTTTGTATTATAAAATAAACTATGCATTATAAATATCGATTTTAATTTATGGTCCTTCCATATTTATTTGTCCTTTTTACATTTTTTTAAAGGGTTAGCGTTGAAGGGTATGAAGAATAGATAAGACGAGAGATAAGATACGATAACGATTAGAGATAAAAGAGGAGTTGGGGCGAGAGTTGAGATGAAAGTTTAGATAGAAATCTAGATGATACTTTGGATCAGAGTGTTAGAATAGTTTAATTGAGAGTTTAGATGAAAGTTAAAAAAGAGTCAAGACAAGAATGGAGAATTCAATAAAATTAGAGAAGTTTGGATTAAATTAGGGTTAAATTAGGGATAGATTGGAGATGTGTTAGGGTTTAAGGGTTAAAGGGGTTTAGGGTTAAAATAAAAGGGGTGATAAGATGAAAGATTAAATCAAAGTTTTATTGGAGACAATTGATTAAATGGAAGGTTTAGAAAAGAGTTTTTGACGAATTTAGATAAAAATAAGAGATAAAAGGGTGAATTGGGTAAAAGTTTTAGATCAGAGTTTAATTGTGAGTTTTATTGAAAATAAGATTAGAAAGCTTGGATGAAAGTTTAAAGAAAGTTTTAGAAGAGTTTTATTGAAAGCATTAGATTAGATAAAATAGATAAGATTGTCTTAGATAAGATGAGATAAAATAAAAAACCAAAAAGAGATGCAATATTTAGTGTCAGCTAATAGCATTTGCATTAGCATTTACATTAAGAAATTGATTAATATGCCGTTCATACATTATATCAGAATCATCAATATCACTAGAATCAGATGTAATAAATAAATCATTTAAGATGGCAGCTTTTTCAGTTTTTTGAAATACATTAGGAGACTCCTTATTAGGTGTTGGAGGTAGTGAATGCCTTTTTTTGCAAGCATTTCGCTTTTTAAAAAATCCTACAAGCAGAGTTTAAAACCCAAAAATAATAAAAACAATTAAAACAGAAAAAACAGAGATAAACAAAGCATTTTTCTTGAAGAATGTAATCTGAGAGCCCTTTGAATAATACGGCGGCCCTTCAGTGCTGGTAGCAGAAGGTTTTTGTGTTGTCTTTGTTTTAGTTTTAGATGATGCAATTGTAGATGTCATTGCTGTGGAAGAAGTTGTAGCTGATGAAGAACTAGATGACAATGAAGAGGATGATGAAGATGCAATTGTAGATGTCATTTCTGTGGATGAAACTGTAACTGTCGATGAAGCTGTAACTGTCGATGAAGTTGTAGCTGTGGATGAAGCTGTAGCTGATGAAGAACTAGATGACAATGAAGAAGTATATCTTGAAGAAGACATAGATCTTGATGAAGAAGAAGAGTATGATGAATATGAAGATGATGATAAAGAAGTATATGCTGAGGAAGTATATGTTGATCCAGGCGGTAACTGAGGTGGTGGTGGTTCAGGTTTAGATGGCGCAGATGAAGGAGAGGGCCCTGGTGAAGGTATACTACTTGGGTATCTAGTTGTAACAGGATATTCAATAGTCTGTGTTTTTGTTGAACTAACAGACTCTCCAAAAAAATGAAGTTGCCAATCATAAACTTCACCATCTAAAGTAATATCATTGTCATCTTTAACACTTAAAATCCATTCGCCTAGAATGGGCTCTCCCCTAAAAATTACAGCTATTATTTTATTTTATAAAAAAAAATACCAATGTTTTGCAGTAAAAAAAGTCCAATGAATAGTATTACCATTTTTATCACGACTACGCCTATGTGCTAATATTGAAGTAATACCACTAGGACTAGTAATATTAACCCGTAGATTACCTCTTCTTTGATGTGTATAATACAATGAAACACCCACATACTCTAAACTTTTAAAGCCATAATGGGCAGTATACCCTTCATGAATATCAATTGTGCTTGTGATATGCCCATTGTTTTCAGAAAATTTCTTACTAAGATTTACTAATGGTGTTGAAAACCTTACTTGAGGATTCAAAGATTTCAAATTTTTTGCAGCCTGAACAAATGCATATGCATCTAGTTTTCCAAAACCAAAATGATTACTATAATAACGTCCAGAAGGAAGTTTTTCCCAATCCTCATGAGTAGGATTAAATAAAACAGCTGTCGTCACGATCAAATGTTGAATATCACGCCATGTAAGATTAGGACTAATATTTAAGTTGAATAATATTAATTAAATTCTTACCGTACTGATAGAGCAAGGGCTATGATGCCTGCAGCAATAGGTGTAGAAGCAGAAGTTCCAGTATGCCAAGTGGAACACTTAGATTCCCCCAAGTCTGGAGTATACTAAAAAAAATAAATTTATTATAAAAAATAAGAAAAGGTTACAATACGCCATTTTCTATCGCCAGAATATGTAGAAGCCAGGATAGCAGAACATGGCTCTGAAAAATAAAATCTTCCTTCATTTATATCGATAGCAGCAATAGCAATAGTATATGGACTATTTGCATAACCATCGTAATTACAATCATCAAAATAGCCACCATTTCCAGCCCCAAAAACATATATAGAACCAAGACCATTCCTTCCTTCATTTATCCCTTTAATAATTGCTTTATAAGAAGGAGCATTAATTTCTTCAACTACATTTCCAGTATCAGCAGGCCCCCAGCTGCAAGAATAAATATGAATATCCTGGATTCTATGAGAAAGAGCACGTCCCTCAAGCCATGGTGAATTTTCAGGACCAATAAATCGTAATCCTAAAAAGTATTATATTGGTATTAACTAAAAAAAATACCTGCAATATTAGAAGTATAGGCAACACCGACACCGCAACTATAATGCTTGGAAGCTACCACTTCTCCTGCACATCTAGTACCATGCGTATCATTAGGATCGGTAGGGGTTGGATCATCATTTGAATCAATAAAATTATACGAGAATTCAGGACGCTGAAAATGAATTAAAATAATGATTTCATTATATTTTTTTATACATAATTGTCTATCAATTCCCGGTGTCTGTGATATAACCCGTCATCGGGAATCCCTACTATTACATTCGTCCCCGTTATGCCTATCGCCATTATACAAGTGTAATTACTCAAAAATAAAACCTTCTAGCCATAAACCTGTAACATTTATATCTACACCGGGCTTTTCTATATTATACTAGTTTAAAATAAGGCATGAGCAGATCGAGAGTAAAAGGCTACCAAATACCATTGTTTATCAAAGCGTTCATCAGTTATATTCAATCCTGTTTTAATTTCTTCAAGTCTCTTCATTCTATCATTAATTTGTGAATCTGGAACAGCGTCTCGCACGACAAGTGTATGCTTTTCATCTGAATAAATAGGGTATCTTATATTTCTTTTTTCTCTTTTTAATAGCCTCTGTTTTTCATAATAAAATATTTTGTCACTATTTAGCCCATGCTTTGGATTCCTATCCTCCTCCAACCCAAAGTAGTGATGTATCTTTTTC